>OZ014531.1:47350381-47449073 GCA_963966105.1 Volucella zonaria
TGACGAGTCCTTCGCTATGAAGTGGGCCTTCTTTTACATCTCTACCCCTCGCCGCTCCATCATCCATCCAGAAACAGAAATAAAAACAAAAAAGAGAAAGCGAAAGAAAGACATTTTATCGTGCAACTTTTTGCCGGAGGAAACAATGATTAAAATTATTTAGCGCTGTGTACTTGTAATAACCATTTAGGGGCCCCTTGAAAGGACGATGATATTTTTTTGTGTTGTTTTTTTTTTTTTTTGTTTGCCAACCCGCCCCTCTGTTCCGTTCAGTTTCAAATTTTTGTTTGGTGATGAAAATTTGATTGTGTTTCGGCCCTAGGAATAGATACGAGTACACATAGATACAAACTAATTTTTCGGGGATGAGAGAAGGAGAATAGGTGGTTTGTTCTCGAAATTGGAAAATGATACCGAGTGTGTAGCAGCAAAATAATAAATTACCAATCAAGATACCGAACGAAACGAAACGAAACGAAATGAAAGGAAATATGTATTGTAACGCGGGCTTAATGGTCTATACGACTACGCAGTAATTGTAATTAAAAACGATAGCAGCGAGGAGAATTTTTGTCCTCGTTTTTGTCGTGTTGCCTTTTGAGAACCATTCCAGTGCGAGTACACAACCCCCGCCTGAATGGGAGAACATTTCGGCAACAACTAACTACGCCTACAGGACCTAGGTACATATGTATGTATGTACATACTCGTTCATATCTAAAAGCCCGAGAAAACGACATCGATGGCGATGGTGAGGGTAAAGATGACACCCTTAACGTGGAATGTCATAAATGAAATGCGACACACATATAGAAGTTATAGGGGTTCATACACAGATAACACATGTTAAGTATCTCCTGCTCGTATCGGTCTTAAATCTGTTCTCACTTTGACAGTTTATTGACAACCGCAGGATGACAGATAACGTACTACAATCGGAAACGAGAATAAAAATAAAATCGGCCCAATAAAAGGACTTTTATTAAAATTTGTTTATGTGTGTGTGTATTTTTTTCTTTTCTTTTTTTCTTTTTTGAATCTTAACAATTTGAGTTTAAAAGGGTTTGGTAATGGCAACATAAAAGTCTTGGAATGAGTTTTTAAGTGATAAACGGTCATTTTGGGACGAGTTGTGTCGGTTATTAAATATTTAGTGAATTTTGATGGATTTAGGAAACAAAAGTCTCTCTATAGCAGTTCATTAATTATGTGCAAATGTCAGGCACTTTTTTTTTGATATATTTTCTTCTTCATTGTAATCTCCTAACATTCAAAACCAACCGTTTTCCGTACGTCATAATTTTTTTGTTAGAATTCAGTCGTTTATTTTTCAGTTTCATTTAACAGCAACACCGTCGCTGCAAGTCTGTGGGAGATCTGGGCTTCCACGAATCCTTGATATATTGTAGACTACACGAGTTAGGGCTCCGTTCTTTGAGTGTGATGGCGGCATTGTTCCTGGCCTCTAAATTTGCGCTACATGTAAAGACACATGTGCTGTATGATAATAGAGACCTTTTAGTTATAAATGAGATTTTTATTTTGAATTGAAACAATATTGCTACCATTAGTTGTGAATATGAACGAATATGACATCATTCATCAGAATTGCTTGCATTCACTTAATTCGTATGGTTCGGCTAATATCCCAGCAATTTCAGGTGGTATGTTTGCCTCCAAGCCGTCTAAAGTTTCTGATTTGTTGCTATGGACCAGAGACTTAACGAAGCCGCAAAAAATGAATCTAAAGGTGTTACGGCCAATTGACAGACCTATTTCTGCCGATAAGATGATCTCCGAGCATCGTTTTCAATAGGTCCTTTGTGGCGGGCGCAACTTCCTGTTGAAGACTCCAAGCCTTCCAGTTCCAATTTATCAGTGAGTATGGAGCGATTGCGGCCACCATTTACTGTAACGGACGTCTGGCATCATCTCGAAAGAAGTAGGACCTCCGGAAAGAAAACCACACCAATCAGTGTATTTTTTTGAATACATCGGCTGCAGTTGGAAAACCTCTGGCTGTTCGCTTGTGCAAATGCTGCAATTTTGCACCCCTTTACCGAAAAAGATGTGCCTCATCACTCATAAAGATTTTTCGGTGAAAATCCAGATCTTCTTCTAACTGAGTTTTTTTTATTTCGTTTAATAATAAGATTGATATCTTTTCTAGGGCTTAGATACAATATCATAAATTAGATGATTAAACATTAATAACTTCAATACAAAAAGTTGATAATAAATATTTTAAATAGCCAAAGAAGCGACAACATGATGTGCGTACAGAATAAACTGTAGCCGCTATGTGTGAAAGTGTAGTGAAAGATCCAGAATTGTCCATTCCACTATGTGGACAATTTTACGAAAAGATCTAGGGCTCACCAGTATAATATCCAGCAAGTCCGGAAACTAAAACCACGAGATCATAGTTTGGGGCGGCTGTTCACGGGTTTGGCTCTTGAGCAGCTTTATGTATCCAAAAATTGTGTTTAATGACGAGGTTCACTTTTCGCTTAATGGGTTTGTTTATGCGCCACATTGCCTTTCTAAAGCGATATAAATCCGGAAGAGAGTCGCGATGCTCAAGTAGACCCGCAAAAGTTAACTCTTAGGAGTGGTCTTCACGCTAGTGGCATTCACGGTTCTTCCGTGTCAGTAAATGTCCTAATAATAATAATGATCCATACGATGAGTAATTCCATGATGATGATGAGTTCCATCCTGCCTATGAATGCATTGACTTATTAAGGACCCCATTCAATGACAACGATTTACTTGATTTGGATGACACTCGATTACTTTTTCAGAGACTATGTTAAGTTTTTGGTGTAGGCTGACGAACCATAAACTATTGGGTTGTACCACATTAAATGTCCGACTTTCGCTCAGTCGGAAATAAGAAGTTCTAGAGTGAATATCTGTGCCCGAACGTTAAATTTTCTTTTTTTATAAAATAAAGTGGCACGTGTACTTGACGTGTGAGAATTTTACGGTTCGTTACAAGTGCCGTTATTTTTTCTAGGAATTATTTGCTATCGGCAGTTAAAATTCGAACCCTGTTCCTTTATGAGTTTAAAATGGGACATAATGCGTCATTGGCAATGAAAAATATTAATGACGCATTTGAGGATATGGCGGTAAACGCACCCACTATGCGACGTTGGTTTGGAAAGTTCCGTTTGTTAGATTTCACCGCGAAAATGAACCACGTGGGAAGCTGTTAGTTGACGACGATGTTTTAAGAGCAACGGTGGATGCGGACCCAACGAAATCGATACGGGAAATTGCATGCGAGTATTCACAATGACAATAAGTCGACACCTTCCTCCCATAGGAAAGGTAAAGAAACTCGATAAGATAAGTTGGTAGCCCATGAACTGAATGAATCCCAAAAATTACGAAATTACGGCGCCGGAAAATCTGCGCATCGCTTACATTAAGAAACTAAACTGAACCGTTCTTGCACCGAATAGTCACCTATGATGAAAAGTGGGTACTGTATGATAATCGTAAAAAATCTGAGCAGTGGATGGATGCAGATGAAAAACCTAAACATACCCCAAAGCCCGATCTTCACCCAAAAAAGGTTATGGTGACAATTTGGTGGACATTGAAAGGACCAATCCACTTTTCATTTCTTCAACCAGGAGAAACGATAAACGCTATCAAATATTGCGAGGAAATCGACATATTTCATGTCCAATTGGCTGAAAAGCAACCTGCGTTGGTCAATAGGCATGGTCCGATCCTTTTGCATGACAATGCTAGACCTCATATTTATATTTATATTTGTATTTAAATTGCTGTTCATATATTAAGTTAACAAATTACAAATAGCAAGATGGAACGTTATGAACAAATTACAGAACTTAAATGATCAAGGGTTCCTAATTATATGTACAAACTGGCTAAGTGCCTCAAAAATAGAGACTTACGAGTAAAGTTTTTCGTGTTTCTTACTCCTCTTACTTCAGTAGGCAAGGAGTTCCACAGGCGAACAGCATGAAAAAAGAACTGGCATTCGGAGGTTAGGCATGAGTATGTTGTTCGAGTTGTCGAATGAGCAGCCGACGAGACCTTTTGAATAAGCTGATACGTGATCAAATCTTCGAAGTCCATACACATAGCAGGTGATATTGTTGTAGATAACATTAAGCCTTCTTTTACTTCCACAATCAACCTTACCATAAACCTCACATCCATATAGTAAAATTAGCAGTAAGAGTGTTTTTTCCAGCATTTTTCTTATTGTAGGTGGTGTAAACAATTTCATTGACCTCCCCAAACCTTTCCGATAACAGCATTAATATGGTCATCCCAGGGTGTCATTAAAGATAAGTCCAAGGTTTTTAACAGTTCTGATATGGACGATTTTTTGACCAAGTTTGATCGGCGCCAAGGGTGAAACGTGTCTAGTGCCTTCCTATTTATGGCTAGGACTTTAGATTTTGTGGGGTTTAAGCTCAAGAAGTTATGTTGGGCCCAGAGCAAGACATCATTCAACTTTCGGTTAATTTGTGCAACGCCGTCTTGCAAATTATCAACAGGACCACTCAAAGCAATTGGACGTCATCGGCATCCTCGTACATATGGATCAGGGAACGTCGAGAAATAACAGGCAAATCGTTAATGTACATTGAAAACAAAATAGGCCCAAGTATTGATCCTTATGGAACGCCGCATGAAACTTTAAGGAAGCTGGAAGATTTTGCGTTAACCATAACACATTGCAATCTCTTTACTAAGTAAGAGTACATTAGCTTTGCTGACTTTTTTAAAAATTGTACATGCTCTGAAGTTTTCGATATAGCAGAAGGTATCGAAAGCTTTGGAGAAGTCTAAAAGTATCAAAAACGCTATAAACTTTTTATCCAGCAACTTCCTTATGTCGTCAGCTACGGACAACCAGGCAATTTTGCATCTGTGTTAGAACGAAATCCCGACAGACAACTGTATTCTGGAGAGCGGCCCGCTATGCTAATTAGCTGATAAGCGATATTTCCAGTGGTTCAAGCCAACCAGCTGTAGTGGTCGAGCCAAGGATGAAGAGGAGGAGGAAGATGCAGCCTACTCCGAACGCAGTGAAGCGCACTTCCCTGTCAGCACCAACAGAAAAGCTGCCTGTTGGAGCGAGGGAAGGCAGCAGAACAGCAGCAAACGAGGCAAAAGATAATGGAAGAGAAAAATACGTTCGCAACTCTGGCGGCTCTGAGTCTGACGATGAAGAAGAGGAAGTTCAAAAAATTAAGAATGATATCAAGGAGCTCCAGAAAAAGGTGCTAGCTATTAAAGCTAAGCAAATAGCAAGAAGGGTGAAGGGAGCAGATAGGAGAACTCCTCGATTATCACCAGCAACAACAACAGCAACAACGAAAATCGAAACAGCAACCTCAGCAGGCACCACAACAACAACGACAACAACAGCAGCAGAAGAGCCAGCAACAACAACAACGAAACAACAGCAACAACAACATCAACAAAAGACTTCAAAAATAAGGGTTCCACCTATAAAACACTTACAAGATGGAACTCAAGGAGACGATAGAACTATGTAAATCGGCCATAATGGCTTAACTCGTGGGGGTTAAGCCATTCGTCACGCTAGAGCCAAAAGGGAGAAGCGTAAACTACCGTTTTTCCTGGTAAAGCTAAGTCCAAAAGCAAACTGGATGGTCTAAGGAGCATAAAAGTCCTAGACTACCTGGTTGTACACTGGGAAAAATTAAAGAGGAGCGAAAACATTTTACAGTGTGCTCGCTGCCAAAGCTTCGGGCACGCCGCATCGAACTGCGAAATGCAGCGTCGATGTGTGAAGTGCGGAAAGAAGAACGGAGCGACAAAAAAAAAAGCCAACTCTTGTGCGTTATGTAGGAACACGGGACACACCGCAAATTATCGGGGTTGTTCCAAATTCCAATACATCAAAAGAGTAAATTTGGCTCGGCAGCAGAAGGTGGAAGTAAAACGCCCACCCGTGCATATACAAACACCAGCCGTTACTCCCAGGTTACTTACGCCCAAATGGCAACAGGTAGGGGAAATACGGTACAGCAAGCGAAGGTTGCTTCTCAAGCCCCAGCGCCTAGGGCACCGGAACCAGTACCTGACGTGCTATCTATCTTACTCTCTATTCAGGGGCAAATGGCTCAGATCCAACGTCATTTAACTGAACAGACCGCGCAGGTGGATCAAATATACACGCTTGCTGCCTGGCCTAACGCACCTCCAGTCGTAATGGGTACGTGTGTAGCGAGCAAACCCTGAAGGTCCTTGCAGTGAATGTGAATTCACTGATTAGGTTCGAACGAAGAGCCGATCTGTTTAAGTTGCTTAAAGACAAGCCCCTGATGTGCTTTTGGTTAGCGAAACTATGCTTACCAAAAGACACAAAATGAGGCACAGAAGACACAAAATAGTACGGAGAAACGACCCAACTCCATTAGGAGAGGAGGAGTTGCGATCTTTGTAAGAACCGGAATACGTTTTAAAAGAGTATACAGTCGTGTAGTACGCAGGTTCCAGTGCTGGAAGCATGCATCGTGTGTATCCTCTCTCCGTAGTGGAAAGCGGGTGTACATGGTGTCTATCTATGCACCTGAGGCTACTCAATCTACCTTATTCATCTCAGAGCTCGAGACACATTGTCGATTCCTGAGGCTGGAATTGGAAAACAATTATTTTATTATCGGCGGGATTTCAACGCCAAACATAGTGATTGGGGAAATAATACACCAAATACTAGAGGGAACCAACTATTCAATGGTGGGGTCAGCACAGTGTGATGTATCGACTAGGCCTCAAAGCGACGGATAGTCCTTCGTTTCCCAGACACGGGTCCTATTTGGATCTCCTGCTGTTCGACTCACGAATACAACTGACGTGCACTAACCAACAAGTACAAACCGTCTACGCACTTTCGTGTATGACAGTGACCATTGGGGTCTCAGCACCGAATAACTGTTCCAACGAAATTGCGGAATTGGATGAGTTTGTTCAAAGGCATTCCTACAACTATAGTAGGGTGCGTTGGACACACTTCACCAGAACACTGACTAGGCACTCTCTTCGAATTCGCTCTACCCACCGACCAACAGAAATCGGTCAAACGAGGAGATTGACAGGTATCTTAGACTAATGGACGAGACAATCAAATGAACAATGGACAAAACGATACCTCTGTACCAACACACTGACAACGAAGACTTATTCCGCAACGCAACTATTGACGCTCTGGAATGACATAAAAGTGGACTGCTGTCAAGACTAAAAACCTTGTACAGACAGTTTACTGACAGACATAACCCGGAGATCATGACATTGAAGCCGTCGATTAAAAACCTCCAAACATTAATAAAAGAAAATTACAAAAAATCTATAAAATTTGTATTGGAACAATAAAATTCGGGCTGTAAACACCAGCAACCCGAATATGTTCCCGCAAATAAATAAAATATTTCGGAGAAATAATCAGAACGACCTTCCATGCCTTAGAATCGCCCGAACGACGAACAACGAACAAATACTTGTAGCAGCAGGCATTGATCCAAATGAGGCAGTTGATGATGATAACTTCTTTGTGATCGAGGATCCGCAGGAGAAGGTAGAGGCTATAGGAGCGACTTTCCAGGAAGTGTACAAGGCGAATGACATCATTGGCCCGAACCACGACCTGGAGAGTCGAGTCCTTGTGCACAATTCCTGCCTTCGAAATGAAATTGCGAATTGGCGATTCGAGAACTCGGGTTTCACCCAGTTCATTGACGAGAATATGGCAAATAATGCCATCACCAACGAAAGGGTATTACCACCGTTCATTTCGAAGGAAGAGCTCCAAACGATCTTCGAATCGCTTAGAAGTAAGAAATCAGTGGGAACCGATGAAATACCGAACATTGTGCTTCGACATCTCCCACTAGAAGCGGTGAACATTTATACCACCCTATTTAATAATGCAATGAATAATGCACATTATCCAGCGCATTGGAAAACTGTGGTGGTACATCCCATTCCCAAAAGGAATAAAGACACATCCAATCCGGCGAATCTCCGCTCGATCAGTCTTCTTCCAAACATCAGTAAGGTTTTCGAGAAAATGGGTTCAGGACAAACATATAGCTCCGGATAATCAATTCGGTTTCAAGGCGGGGCATGATATCATTCATGCTGCGTCTAAACTGGTTTCTGATATCCAATGGAACAAAGGCAAGAACCAGTGCACTGGTGCCTGCCTGATTGACTTGGAAAAAGCCTTCGATACCGTATGGTTAGAGGGACTCTTCTTCAAGCTGGACAGGTTGGGCATTAGTAAACCACTGCTGTATATTCTTTTTAATATGCTCTCCAGTAGACAGTTCATCGTGAAGAATGGTGATGTGACTTCCGCTGGAACAGTTAACATTAAAAACAGTCTGCAACAAGGTGCGGTAAATTCGCCGATCCTATTCAACATTTACACAAGCGATCTGATAGGTTCACTTCTCCACAGCATAGCGTACGCAGACGATTTAATCGCGTACAGATCAGGTCCAAAGATTGAGGTCATTAATATGCTTTTGCAACGTGACTTCGAAAAAATTGAGCGATATTGCGACGACTGGAAGCTGAAATCAGAAGTCGGAAACCATTTTGTTTAGGACGCCTTTGTCTGGGGCCTCTAGGGATACCAGAAAGAATTGGCGAAAGTTCTCTATCGTCGGACAACATGGACAGCCACTTGCTTGTCGAAATGTAGTCAGATACCTTGGGATCTGGCTAGATCAATATCTGTATTTTAACAAACATATAGATGTTGCTCTGGCCAGAGCCAAAGGTACTTTTGCTCATACAAAGAGACTGTTTTATAGCAGCCAACTCCATGCGAGAGTGAAGGTGATCTGCTACATGGCCCTTATCCGGCCTATGCTTGTATTTGGATGCCCCGTGTGGTTCAACGTGAGAGCAAGTTTATTGGAAAAGATTCGGGTGTTTGAGAGGGCTTGCCTTAGGGCTTGTCTTCGGTTATACAGAACACCAGAGTCTGAGTACATAAAATTTTATCCCAATGAGGTCGTGTAAAATAGGGCGAACCTAATAAGAGTAGACAATTTTATTATTAAGTTGACTCGAAGGCACATTGCAAGAGCAATGACCTCGTCAAACAACCTGATCTCCAGGGCTTACTACCGCAAGAGTTCGCTTTGACGGCTATGTTCCTCCAGAAGCGTTCCTCTATCTAAATAGCAAAGGTCTGATCCAGGACAGATTGGCTGTGCCGCTAATGTTGCACGTCGCTCGAACTGCGGACAGGCGACTCAACTACGACAGAGACGTCGCACACGGCAGTGCGGAGCGTCTCCGATTCAGTAGGGCGGTAGGGAGTCGCGATAGGAGGGATGTTGCTCAGCAGCACCAACAATTTTGGTGGCTTTGGAGAGGATGCTTCGTCGTCGAATTTCTCCAATACATGGTAGCTTCATGTGAAGCAAAGTGGGTGGCCTAAGTTTTTTTTTAGTCATGGCCGGCTTACATAGTTTTAAGTAGGAGTAAGTTAGATTTAAGAAAAAAAATATATAAATAAAAAAAAAAGAAAAAAAACCTTTTTATATATACATATATTTATATATTAGGTATGTATATATATATGTATATGTATGTATTAGATGTAAGTAGGTTAAGTAGATTAAGATTTATTTTTAGGTAGTTTGTAGGATTTTAGTTTTAAGTTTTATAATAAAATAAAAAAAAACAGTTCTGTTACTAAGTTTGTTTTTGTAAAAAATGTTTTCTTAGTTTTAGTTATAAAGAATATAGATAGTATAGTATAATAGTAAGATACGTCGAAAGACATCATTTAAGTGCTAGGTTTAACTTAGAGTGCCCGCATGGGGCCAGTAAGTTAGAATGAGAATATTTGTAAGTTATTTAAGCTAATTTAAGCTAATTTTTAAGCATTTTTTTGTCTAGCAAGTAAGAGTACATTAACAGATACAATAAAAATGCATATAAACTGAAAAAAAAAAACTGAAACTGAACGACAGACAACTATTAAGTTTTTTCGATGTCAAATACGTTTGAATTTGTTTTAAAATTACTTTTTCAAAAACCTTATACTCAAAAAAGGCAGAACTGCAATGGGTCTGTATTCACCTTTTCCTTTCACGCGGATATTCAGAGATGGTAATGATGCGATTAAAAATAAGAGTCACGGACGGCAGAATATACCATATGGAAGCAGAAGTTTTATGAACTTGGAATCAATTCCGTCGATACCTGTTGCATTAGACTTTGTTGACAATACAGCCTCACAAGTAACGGTGCTAAAACTGTTGCAGTTGGAATTTGAAATTCTTTCGCATCCACCGTACTCTCCTGATAATTTCCCAACGGATTACAGAAGGTCTTCCGGAACCGAGCAGAGGTCATAAAAGCCTTTGAAGATTTCACTGCTTCAAAAAGTCAGCACTTTTACGAAACAGGAAAATTTGATCTTGTATCACGTTGGAGCAATCTCATAGATGCCAACGGATCCTATTTTGATTGAATAAAAATTTACGAAAAAATAATATTGGCTTTTGAATTCCTACTATGGAATCGGACATTTCATGTGGTACGACCCAATAATCAGGCCTTGGAAATCAATTTTCAAGTCAATTGTCATGCTTGAATGAGTGATCTAAAATCAAACTGACTAAATGAGCTTCGTTTAAAATAGCTAAAGAAGCCATATGCCTGTGGTATCCAAATCAAATTATCCAAGCTCAATTCCTTTCATTGTTGTTAATAAAAACAGTTCTATAGATCTTAAACTTAGTTGCACGAGTTGTTCCTTTATTCTCTGTGAAATACTAGGCATCAAGGGCTTGTTATTTCCATTACTTTCTTTCTCTACGTTCGCTTTTCTTTTGAGTCAATCTTTGAAGCGACTCTTCATAGTGCTGATTGGAAATAAGAACCTTCTCTGGCCTCAAAAAGACATTTGAGTAAAATAGTTTTGTAAGGAACAGTGTGGGAATGTATCCATATATGTATGTAATGAGAAGTACATGTCCATACATATGTATGCATATTGCTTTACTGAGGTGCTCTTGTCCATATAAGAATAAGCGTAGTACACAAATACTTACTTTACTTTTGATGGGGTTTTAGTCCGGGGTGCCTTACTTAACTTACTATCTTTCCTCCCGGGCTCGACCTCAGGAGCTACCTGCTTTGCACAGCAAAACTGCTCCCAACTGGGCTTGACACCAGTATTTCGTGGTTTTTCTAGGTTGGATTGAAACACTCACGCCGAAGAATCGGTGATCATTCACTCCACCGGTCCTAGCCATCTTAGACGGTGCTGACTTAAGAACCCCTTTCTCTGCACCGTAGTAGGCCTTCGTAAAGCCGTCTTGGTTGCTCTCGATAGGAATTCGCTACTGAATTATCTCCTCAGCGCAAAGAAGCATCGTTTGATATATTGTAAAATTTCGTCGGAATTCTACACTGATGTTGTTGTCAGGACCAACTGCGGAGCTCAAGTAAATTATGCCCTCTACATTTTCAAAGTTGTAACTGTCGATGGTTGCGATTTTATGCGAGATGGCAGTAGTGAACGTTTTTTCTTGCTGACAGCATGTATTCTCTGTCAAACACACTTTGCCAGATTGTTTTTCCAATGATTGCAAATGCTCGACTGGCAGCCCGCTATGTGCCCATAAAATCAAGGGTTTCGTAGTGAGGGCCAAACGAAACCGAGCATATTTGAGGAATCGTTTCTGATGACCATTGTGTTGCCACTGGTCTTCTGTATTTGATACGAGGGCGGGTCAATAATTCTGTGCATTTTTGAATTTCTGACCTCTTTACTGAAACAGCAACACTGCTCCTGTCAACAGGCATTTATCAGTTGACTCCTGTCAAAATTTAAACTTGCTGCGTCAGTTAGTTTGTGTTTGACAGCTATTTTTATCAGACTACTCACTAATTTGAGGAGAAAATGGAAAAAGGTGAATTTCGTGTGCTTATTAAGCATTATTTCTTGCGAAAAAAAACCATTACCGAGACCAAGGCTAAGCTTGATAAATACTATGGGGACTCTGCACCATCGATTTCAATGGTAAAAAAGTGGTTTACTGAATTTCGTTGTGGCCGTACAAGCACTGAAGATGCCGAACCTCCTGGACGTCCAGTTGAGGTCTCTACACCCGAAACAATCGAAAAAATTCACGATATGGTGTTGGCCGACCGAAGATTGAAAGTGCGAGAGATTGTGGAAGCCGTAGGGATCTCGCATGGCTCAGTGGTTTCAATTTTGAATGATCACTTGGGCATGAGAAAGCTTTCCGCAAGATGGGTGCCGCGTTTGCTCACAGTCGACCACAAACGCAATCGTGTAACAACTTCACAGGAAGGTTTGGCGTTGTTTAATCGCAATATGGAGGAGTTTTTGCGCCGTTTTGTAACCGTGGACGAAACATGGATCCATCACAACACACCAGAGAACAAACAACAGTCAAAACAGTGGGTTTCTAAGGGTGAATCGGCGCCAAAGAAGGCCAAGGTGGGTTTGTCAGCCAATAAAGTTATGGCGACTGTTTTTTGGGATGCACGCGGGATAATCCACATTGACTACCTTCAAAAGGGAAGAACAATCAATGGGGAATATTATGCCAACTTATTGGACCGATTCAATGACGATTTGAAAAAAAAACGACCTCATTTGGCCAAGAAAAAAGTTCTTTTCCACCAAGACAATGCAAGGGTGCACACATGTGCAGTTGCCATGGCAAAAATCCATGAATTGGGCTATGAATTGCTCCCTCATCCACCCTATTCTCCAGATTTGACTCCGAGCGACTACTTCTTGTTCCCAAACCTGAAGAAATGGCTTGGTGGAAAAAGATTTGACTCCAATGATGAAGTCATCTCGTCATTTTGAGGACCTCGACAAATCATTTTTTTTGGAAGGGATAAAAAAATTGGAGAAGCGTTGGACAAAGTGTATAGAGCTCAAGGGAGACTACGTTGAAAAATAAAATTATTTTTTTATCAAAAAATCTGTTTTAATCCAAAAGTCACGGACTTATTGACCCGCCCTCGTAGCTTCTTCCAAACGTAAAGAGGTTATCTTCTTTCTGCCGGAACAGAGCACTCAGACAAAGAACCAGTCCATTGTAGTCCCTGTATATGCCTTGAAGTAGGGAGGTACATGCCATGCAATTCTTTTGTTTCGTAGTTGTATTTGGATTTTGGCGTTGATTCTGTGATATTTGCATCCTTACATTGGTTGTAACTAGGTGATGTTCCTTTTGGAAAATTAGGGTATCCAAAATACTGGAGAAATACTTTCCGTCAATCGTAAGGTGAGTTATCTTATGTACAGTGATCTAGAGATCGTCATGTTCTTTTGTGCCGGTTCAGAAGCTGTGTCGTGTAGGCTCTGATATCCCACTTACTTACTTACTTAAGGTGGCACTACAGTCCGGGGTAGATCTGGGTCTCAACCAACAAGCATCTCCAGTTCGCACGCTAAGTTGGTTGAGGTCCTCTTCCACTTGCGCCACCTGAGTCTTACACTATTCAGCTGTAGAGTAACTGACTTTTCAGACCGGAACCTTGCTGTCCATCTGCTCTATATAACCCTGCCATCTCAGTCGTTGGACATTCACTCTTCTGGCTAAGTCGATTTCGCTGTAAAGCACGTAGAGTTCTTCTTCTTCACTCACCGTCTATGCAGACGGGACCGAAAATCACCGGAAGAATTTCACTCGCAAAGCACAAAAGAGCACACAAATCCATTTTCGATAAGTCCATGTCTCTGCGCCATGGAACGGACAGGACTAGGATTATTAAGGGATATATATTGTGTCACTTTTGTTGTTCGAGAGAGGGCTTTGCTAGTCAATTGCCTTCTAAGTTCAAAGAAGTAGCGATTTACATGGTTTATTCTTCGTTTGATCTCAGCGCTGGTTTCGTTGTTTCAATTGATAGCGTAGGTAGGAAAAGCCTTTTACTAGCTCAGATTTATATCTGTTAAGGCTGACATTTGGTCGGAGGCGTCGGTGTTGTGTGTCCTTTCTTGTTGACAGCATATATTGGTCTTGCCCTTATTAAACCTATCTACGCCGCTCTCGTCTCAATACTTACGAAAGCGCGTATGCGAGTAACTGGACGGACTTTCGAAAGATTGTGCCTTATCTAGTGGCGCGTGAGTTTTGAACTGTTCTGTCAAGAATGATGTTAAAGAAATCGCATGACAGTGCATCGGATGGTATAAATCCTTTTTGCCATCAAAGGTTTCGATGAGTTCTTTACTGATCTTGATGGAGCAGCGTGCATTGTCCATCACCATCCTGCAGAAGCGGACGAGTTTGGCACGAATGTCAAAACTAGGGATTTCTATAGATGTTGTCATATGCGGGCTTAAAATCGATGAATAGGTGGTATGTATCAATTTGGAGCTCATGGTTTGGTGAATATTTTGTCGATGGTGGACTTTCCTGGCCTAAAGCCTGGTATGGACCAATCATGTTGTTGACGAACGACATCAGGCATTCACACAATACGGCAGATAGGATCTTGTATGCGATGTAGTTGGCACAGTTCAGAGGGTCTCCTTTCTTGAGGATCGGACAAACAATGCTAAAGATCCATTCATCGGGCATACTTTCGTCCGACAGTATTTTATATATGAGTTGATGTATGCTTCTTATCAAGTTATCTTCTGGCGATTTTAAAGGGCTCGGGAATTAGGACGTCCGCTCCAGCAGCTTTGTTGGACTTAAGCTTAGGTATGGCTATCTTCTCTTCATCGAGGTCGATGTTGTTCTACATCGTCCAAGTTGGAAGATTCATTCTGCCTGATAGCGGTATATGGCTTATCATAACCATTATACAGTCTAAAGAAATACTTTTTCGACATCCTCAGCATCGACTGCAATTACTATGTTCCCTTGTTCGTCTCTAAAAGCTTCGGTTTGGAGTTTGTGTCCGAGGCATGTTTTTCTTACCATTTTGCAAAGCTTTCGAATCTCATACCTGGAGTAGCATCTCTCAATATCCTCGGCCTCGCGTTTCTTATGCACCATCCTCCTGAGAGGCCAATGTTCATCTCGCCTCTTCTGCCCGTAGAGCTCGAGAGCATTATATGCATCTTGCTTAGCTACATGTGCTTGCCGGCAGTCGTCGTTAAACAGGGAATTCGTTGTGGTGACCGGGTGAAATCCAGCACATCAGAGGCCGGCATCTCTAATGGCTTTTTGGCAATGCTGCACTGGGCTTCGATACTCAATGCTGTCGGCATAGGACCTTTCAAGGGATTAAGGGAGACTCTATCGCCGCCCAACGTCGATCTTCCTCACAGTATTACGAGTAGCTTGCTTTGCGATGTTCGGGATATCCGCAACCGTACCTTAGCTACAACAAAGTAATGGTCCGAGCCGACGGCCCTCGGAAGATTGGGACATCAATAATACCGGAAGAGTGAGTGCCTTGTGTCGATCGCAATGTGGTCAGTCTAGTTGACGGTTGATTGATCAGGAGTTCTCCAAGTCCCCTTATGAATATCGAGATGTGGGAACCGCGTGCTAGCTACGCCAATGTTGCGCCCCGCCGCAAAGTCGATTAACCTGAATCCATTGTGTCGTGTAAGCTATACATTCCGGCAGTACTATCAGAGATGCCCTCTCCTCCTAACTTCACATTAAAGTCGCTGACGACAATTTTAGTATCATAACTAGTGCACTGCTCGTCCAAGAGATTGTAGAAGCCATCTTTGGTGTCGTCATCTTTCTCCTCTGTGGGGGTGTGCGCGCATATAAGGAAGACTAATGTTGGCAAATTTTGCCTTAATACGGATTGTTATGAGGCGCTCATTAACATGCCGGAAAATCAAGACCTCTTTCCGAGATCTGCTTCTAACAACAAATCCGCTCCCAAATGTGCGCTGTTTATGATCTGTTTAGGAATTGCCTTAGGATATTTCACAGCTTTCTATTTTCTCCTCCGCTGCTTGTTCGGCATCACGTTGCCTTGGTATTGCACGTACAAATTCGAGAATAGTTATTCTTGTTTGATTTACTAGGTCGTAAACGGTAGATAATAACAACGCTGGATCACAGGGTATTTCTCTTTTGTATGGGTCCTATGGGCAACAACGTAAACAATAAATCATGCGAGTTCCCGCAAGCAAATTTCTTGCTACCGACATTCGAGACGTAATTTTTGCTTTTAGGCCGCAAAAATTGCAATGTCATTTCCTCCTTACCACAGGGATTCATCTGTGCCTACAACCATAGGGACTTATACGAGTACCAGTAGTTGGCTGGGGACCACTTTTTTTTTTTTGTTCTCCTCTTGAACCACCTCACATTGGATGCCGGACAGTAAGTCCAGGTTGGTAGGTACCAGAAAAGAACAGCCTTTTCTGGTTCAGTATGCAGTTCAAATGGAGCTGCCAGCAAATCCTTGCTGTTTAGTTTCTTTTATTAAGAAATACGATCTGTGACTGTCATCGTTTATCGAACCGTAGATTAATTCACATGGAATGTCTTTTGTCTTGACAATACATTTCTATATCGTCTTTGCGATAAAGACTTTGTGAATGTGATCCCCATTAAACCTATCACTCATTGGTTACCAGTTACTGGCTCGCCAATTCAGAAAGAATTAGTTGAGGTCAGCACAGTGTAAAACCGAAAACGATGTTTCCCCTGGAACCATCGTGCCTTTCTTAGAATTAGCCAGAGAAAATGAACATCAATCCCACTGGAAGGTCCGAATATGTAAAACAAGCTGGAAGTTTGCCTATTAACTTCCTTCTGGAAGGGGGTGCTCTCAATCAAGTGCATCGTCATATTTTCAAAGGCCTTACCGCGGCCTGGTATAGGGCAAAAGATAGAGTGAAGCATTTTTTACAAAACTCAAACTGTGGGGACTAAACCAAAAGATTGCAGATGTTGCACGAGAATAAAAATAAGGTTGAGATTATACACCCTGACTGACTCGAACTGCTAACATCTTCGGACTGCTATAATTTCCAAACCGTTCATGACAGTGAGCTCAAATTTTGACACATGACAGATAATTTTATTATTTACAAGACTTTTAAACGTCTTGTTGTGTTGAAAAATTTTTATCCGCGGTGGAATGCAAACGTGATAGTGTGATTGCTTTATATTTGGCTGGAAAAAAACAAGTCGCTATCGTTAGAGCCCTTAAGCACCTCAACGTGAATAAATCATTTGTGTCTCGAACCATAGCTCGTTACCGTGATACTGGCAGCGTTGCAAAACGCCATGGAGGTGGTCGTAAAAAAACAGCAACATCGGCAGAAATGGTTCGGAAAGTGAAGGCTCGAATTGAGCGAAATCCGTGTCGAAGTGGAAGAAAAATGGCTCGTGAGCTCAACATATCGTTGGAACGGATGTAATACATCCTGAAAAATGAGCTTCGGCTCAAGCCATTGAAGTTCTAAAAAGCACACGATCTTACACCACAACAGAAAAAAGTTAGAGTCGAAAGAGCGAAGGAGTTGCTATGCTTGCACGAAAGTGGTGAGTTGCCGAATTTGATTTTTTCCGATGAGTCGCCATTTGCTATCGAGCAATATGTCAACAAACAAAATGACCGAGTTTACTTGCCAGAGAGGTCCTTCGAAAATTTACACCTTCGGACGGCCACCAGAAAGCAGGCAGCACCGATGGTGATAGTTTGGGCCGCCATAACTGCCGATGGTCGCTCTCTGCTCGTATTTTTGGACCGTGGCGTCAAAATTAATGCGATCGTATACCGTGAAACTGTCTTAGGGGTAGTATTGAAGCCTTGGGCAAACAATCATTTCGGGCGGAGACCGTGGACATTTCAACAAGACTTGGCACCGTGTCACAAAGCGCCCGTCAACCAAGATTGGTTAAAAAACAATGTTCCACACTTTATTTCTTCGACACAATGGATTGCAAATTCTCCGGATGCAAATCCGTTGGATTTCTCTGTCTGGGGTATTTTGAAGGCGAAGGTTGGCACTAAAAAATACCAAAGTTTGGACCACCTCAAACAAGCACTTCGCCGGGAATGGGCCAAAATACCGCAGAGCCACTTGCGTGCAGCGTGCGATGCTTTCTTCGGCCATTATTCACGCCAAAGGTGGACATATTGAAAACTACTGATACAATTTGAAAATTGATGTATTTTCCAACATTTTTTGCTTTGGAACAATAAAATTTATCAAAAAATAAAAAAATTATAGCATTTTAAAAAGTTGGAGTTCGAATCATTCACCCTGTATAAGGCCTGCTTTTACCAAAGACCATTATAGAAATAAGTGATTTTGAGAGAAAGCGTAACTTAACCAGCTGATTTAAGACCTGCTTATTGCCTTGTTTTTTTTTCTATGCACGTCCTTGTGAAATAAGGTGAAACAAATCAAGGTAAGGTCCTTAAAAGCTTCCCACAATTCCGCGCAAAATGGAATGCTTCACCCAATTCAATGTGAGAGCCAACTCAATGGTTCTTTCAAATTCCGTTTATTTTCGTGTGCTCATGTTTGAATCAATCTGCATCTGCATTCACACCGAAACTGTTTTTGTATGCCTTTCTCCCTCAAGGACTTTATTGCCATCCCAGCCATTCCCTTTTGCCACCGCCAGTCACCACATCGCTATCGTTATTCTATGCTGAAAATGTTTTCATTAAAATTTTTAATATACCATTTGATGATTTGGCGTACATATGTGTGTCTCTCTCTCTCTCTAGAGATGAATTCTATGCTAATTGCACAAATTCTCGTATTCCTTTAGATCCCATGTGGGTTTAGATACACCCAGTTCCAGTTCCAGTTCCAGTTGCACTACTATACACAGAATTCAGCACCGGCAGCCAACCAAATGAGCCACTTTAAAATTATTAATGAACCCCAGCACAAACTCTCGAAAGCACACTGAAGGCACTCATCTAAGATTATTTCTCATTAAGCGCAGCAAAACACATCCAAAAAGTTTCCATTCAACAGAACGACAGTGCCAGTATCTGGGATCTGTGTGTTACCTGTGTACGAGTATATGTGTATCTGGGAAAACAGAAAACAGAAAACAGAAAACAGAAAACAATTTTCTCCTTTTGAGTCTCTGGAGCAGTTGATCTTCTAATTGGAGCTATTTTGACACGTAAACTTTTTACTTTATCACCTTCAAATACGAGTACACGAAATGGGATCACTCTTGTTGGTCAAGCTACAATACTGCAATAATTGCTGGGGCTGATTTTTTGCAGTTTACAGCAATTTGTGCTACCAATTACTGACTGTATTCAGGAGCCAAAGCTATTTTAGTTATTCAGTGAATTGCATATATAGATACTTTATGAACTTTAGACTTTAGAAAGATTGCGGTAACACTCGATGCACTCCCTATCCTGACATACTCGTAGACTGCTGATTTCAATCCTTTCGCGACTCGTTCACACTACGTTCCCAAGTGGTCTGCTGCTGCTTCGTATTTTCTTCGTGAAATTTTAATAAAAGGCCTATGGTGAGTCTGCAATGAGTAAAGCAAGAATTTTCGTGTGTTATAAGCGTTTCCAAGATGGCCGTGAAGACGTTGAAGATAACGAACGTCCCAGATGCCCCAGCACATCAACAACCGATGAAAACGTGGGAAAAGTTAAAGAAATGGTTATGAACGATCGCAATCAGAGAAGTCGCTCATGCCATGAAATTTTTTGGAATGTTTTGGATGTGAAACGCGTGACAGCAAAATTTGTTCCAAAATTGTTGAACTTAGAACAAAAACAGCGGCGAATGGAAGTTGCTCAGGAGTCACTAAATGAAGTCAACAATGCGCGATGCAGAATTACTGAAACGTTTTATAACAGGTGACGAAACATGGTCTTACAGATATGACGTCGAAACTAAAGCTCAATCGTCCCAGTAGAGGCATTCTGGCTCGCCAAGACCGAAAAAGGCTCGCATCGCTGAATGAGCTAAATGCTATCCTAAAGATCGAGTTTGAGAACTGGCACAAGTGCTATTTTGAAGGCGACAGCATTAACGTAGACGAATAAATAAATCATCTAATAATTGGCTGATTAAAAGGACGAAAACCAATCGTCGGAGGAATACTTTTAGATGCACTTAACGACGAAGTCAGAGGTCGGGTCAGAGTTAGCCTCGCTATTTCGACATACTGCCAGGATATGACGATTCGTTGGTATCCCGTTAGAATGCCAAAACAGAGATGGTACGATGGTAGTCCCAGAAGTACCCGACCTAACAAAGAAAACACAAAAAATTTGGGAAAAATATGTTTATTTCTCTACGTAGTCTCATTTTAATTAAATACACTTTTCTCAGCGATGCTCAATAGCTTCGATACCCTGTTTCTGGTGAGAATCGTCGAGTTCCTTAAAATAGTCATCAATCGCAGACTCCACCTCTTTAGTGTTGGTAAATCTTTTAGCACCGAGCCATTTTTTTCAAATTCGGAAATATGTAGAAAATAAACCGAGGTGCATGAGGAAGCAATTCGAACTTTAAATCATTGATTTTGACCATCGCGATGACGGATGGGTGAACTGGTGCATAGTCTTGATGAAACAAAAAGTTTTTCTTCGCCAAATGCGGCCGTTCTTTCTTGATATCATTTTTTCAAACGCTGCAATAAGTTCGCATAATACACACCGTTGATTGTTTTTCCTTTCTGAAGATAATCAATGAAAATTATCCCACGCGCATCCCAAAAAACTGACGCTATGACCTTGCCTAGAGATGGAACTGTCTTTGCCTTTTTTGCAGCCGATTCTGTTCTTTGAGTCCATTGTGTTGACTGTCTCCTCCGTCTCAGGTGTGATAGACCCATGCTTCATCCATGTTTATGAATTGACGCAAAAACTCGGCTTTATTGCTGTGAAACTTCGCCAAGCACTCGATTGAAACATCCTCACGACGCTGTTTTGTTCCATTGTGAGTAATCGCGATACCCATATGGTGCACAGCTTTCTCCTGTCCAATTTTTTAGTCAACATGCGATGTACAGCGTTTTTTGCTGCTGGTCACGCACTTTCAATCGTCGGTCATCCAATACCATCTTGCAGATTTTTTTCAGCATTTCTGGTGAACTCATCTCATTTGGCCAACGACTGCGATGTTCGTCTTGGCAACTCATACCGTCTCGCTTAAGCTCTGCCACCCAATATTTTATTATTGTAAACGAAGGAGCAGACTTTTCCAGATTAGAATCCAGTTCCGTTTTGATGTTGGTTGGATTGAGGCATTCCAAATGAAAGCATTGTATCACATAGGTTAGGGTAGCTACGAGTGGCTGTTGGAAATACCAACCCAATTAGGCCCATTGTGATGCCACGTGGATCTATGATCCTCTTACTGATGGAACCAGTTTGAACTTATGACGAAGCGTAAGAGACTGTTTACGTCTATATTTTTTAGATCGCTTAAGTCATTGTAGAAGAAAGCTCTTAAGTGAAGTTTTCTTCCCTGGGAGAGAGCTGGACATATACCTGCAGCTTCTACAGAAATCATTTGTAAAGGTTCCAAGCCGTCTTGCGTGCTTGCCTATGAGGCAGTGTCCAGTGCTGATACCTATAATGGCGCTGAGATGCTTCCTATTTAGAGGGATCAGATTCTTAGAGCGATTCGCATCTAGCTTTGGCCAGATCTGTTTAGTTGCTAGACATGTTGGTCCAACAGTCCACCTAAGGTCTGTTTTTTTTTTTATTGGCATCCGGCGTTAATATTAATTTGCTTTTAGCGATTGGTGTACAAATCCAATTTTGGCGAGTTCATCGATTCTACAGTTCCCTGGAATGTCTCTGTGGCCCGGCACCAAGCAAAGGTGAAGGTTGAACTGCTCTGCCATCTCTATAAGAAATGATTGGCATTCAAGGGCGGAATTTTGAATTTAATGAGTCTGAGTCCTGGGACTTGATAGCTGCCTGACTATGCGAAAATATGCGGATATCCTTTGCAGATATCACGTTTTTCTTCAGCCAGGACAGAGCTTCTTTAATCGTCAAAATTTCCGCCTGGAACACTCTACAATGATTTGGAAGACGGAAAGAGAGAAAACACAGCCATCAACCCCGCTATCGGTTTTAGATCTATCTGTATAGCAATGGATTGACTTGTCCTCCATGAAAGCATCATCCTCCCAGAAGGATATAGAGGGGAACCAAAGTTCAGGTATGGTGTAATCGATGTTCTCTGTGAGGATTTCTAATGTATTGAGAATGCTGGCGTGGCCAAATGGATTATTTGTCCACTGTATAGTCGCTTTAAGGCGAATAGCTGCAGTCGCAGCTAGAAACAGAATGTCTAATGCGGCAGATGGAGTAGTCCGTAAGGCTCCGCTTATGCATAGACATGCTGTTATTTCGACTCTGCTTAGTTTATGCCAGGTTGAAGGCCCCATGGCCCCATTTGTTCCCAATGGCTTTCTTTACTGTAGCTTTCTTGACTCTTTCTTGAATGTTAGGTCTCCAGTTTAGTTTCCTGTCAAAGATGAGACCCAGATATTTTGCTGCATCGGAAAAGGCAAAACTGGTACCGTTTATTGAGGGAGGGTCTATGATTGGAATTTTATATTTCCGGGAAAAGACGACAAGATCAGTTTTATGGGAGTTTACTCTCAATCTACAGCGATGTGCCCTACGGGTTAATCTGTTGAGATTTAGTCGAAGGAGTTCTTTCATGGTATTAAAGAGACGGCTATAGCAATATCATCCGCATAGGCAATCACACTGCTACCTCCCGCTTCCAGATATGTCAACAGTTCATTGACAATTAAGTTCCAGAGAAAGGGTACCTCTGCTGACACATCTTTTAGCAGAAACCGCATCCAATTTGGAGTTGCTTACTCTGCGAAGTATTTAACATAAGACTAAGTATTCAACTCCCCAAGTGAGTCGTCTATATGCAGATTTAACAGCGCAGTCGTGATTGCGGATGTGTTAACGTTGTTAAAGGCACCCTCTATGTCCAGGAAAGCAACCATTGTGTACTCTTTATATTGTAGGGATCGTTCGATGTGGCTAGTGAATGAGAGCAGTTTCCACCGACTTTCCTTTACAGTTGGCATGTTGAGCCGTTGACAGAAGTCTTGCAGTAATTTTAGCTCGTATATGGATATCAACCAGTCGTTCTAGAGTTGTCAGACTTATAGGTCTGAAGTCCTTTGGAACATTGTATCACATAACAATGACCAAATTTTCCAGACACCATGTCCAATTCAGATGTCAGATGCAACCGAACATCAACGGAACCTAACTGATAATGCGAATGCCAGTTCGTATTGGCCAACTTCGTTCATCCTAAAGCAAAACCAAATCGGCTTTGGAAAACTTTAAAATTAATTGCAGCACCTTGCCTGGCTTTTAAAGCGAATTTAATTCATCACAGACTATGATTCTAGAATACATGTAGATGCACAACTTTCACCGTACCGCCTATAAGCACTACAATTTCATTGCATCTGCTCCAGTTAATAAACGACTTTGCCTGATTCCAAGATTTTTACCGTGCAACAGCACTAAACCGAACTCTAGCATCAAAGGACCGTATACTCGTACACCAACTTCTGTGCATTTTGATTACAAATTCAATTCATATTTGCACTAACCCCCACCCGTTTATACTCCAGGAAAGCATAACCTGAAAACAGGAGCGCAGGTTTGAATTAATTTTGACAATTTTATGCTCTACGAACCGAATGTCAAGTTGGGTAGAGACATGTCGGGGACACAGTCTTTGTGGAGATTTAATTATTAATAATGAACGAGAAAGAAAAATACCATTCCATGCCGCACGTCAACACAACCAGGATTGTAATCAGTTCCGGGCCGGCAAGGCCCGTCCTCATTTTTCTGTGGGGGGGGGGGGGGAAATACTCCCCATCAAGGACTCTCCTCCTCTGTGGCATATCGCATGTGACACAGTGAGTCAGTTTCGCCGGCTTTGCCTGTCAAAGTGATGAGGACTATGTGTTGTCCTCGGTGATTTTTTTCCCTCTCATTTTGTTATCATCTTTCAAGGTTGATGCGAAAAGAATGAATTGGGAAGAGAAGAACAAAAACACCAAAAAGGAAGCTGGGCAAAATGGAAGAGCAAACAAAAATGAAATGCTTCTCTGATCCGTACCTGTCAGGAGCAGTAAAGTGGTCGATTTTATTCTAGTTCCAGTAGGATGCCTAACAAGGTTTGGATTTTATTTTCTAAAAGACGAGGACAGGCAATGTCCCGAGTCTTGAGTCCTGAACGACAAAACGGAATGACAAAACGATTTTTAAGGAGAAAATCATTGGAATTCCTCGAATTGATGCTGTTATGTCATTTTTATTCGGAAAATCCTCTGTACACAATCACATTTGATCAATCTTTTGTACGAGTAGTTGTCGCGTTTGTCTGTCTGCCTGTCTGCCTATCTGTCTGTCTATCTGATGGCCAAAGTGTAACTGACAAACAAGCACTTCTAGTCGTAGATGCTAGATGAATGGGAAAATGGAGTATCCTTGTCCTCAATGCAGGCAGTTGTTGGTGCTTGGCTTGATGGCGCGAGTGCTGGCACTGGTGTTTGGTCAGGGAACGACCTACTTACTACTTCATGTATTCTCGTAGTTTTTGTCATATCTTTGAGTTCTGGTCATGTGCAGTGGAGGGGTGTTGTAGGTAGGACATGGATTCTTTTTTTTTTTTTTTCGTTCTATTTTTGTCGTGTGATGGTGTTATCGTCACATTTTCCTTATTCAAATGACAGAGCAACATAATGGAATAATTGCTTTTGCTTGATGTTCACGATGATAATGTTGATGATGATGATGATGATGATGATGATGATGACTACAACGACGAGGACGACAACCATGGTAATGTTTATCCTGATGGGTATCTTAAAAGCAAGTCAAATTGAAAAAAGAAATAGACAATTTGTTTCTGCTCTTCTTTGTCGTTTTGTTTGGGGCCGGCGCTTATTGAGCCAATGTTTCCAAAACACCTTTCACACATAGACGGGGTTGGTGAAGCAAATAGGGTCCCCTAAAAACAAATAAAAAAAAGAAACCAACGAAAAAAAAAATTACACATTGTGCTTAGGTGGTGGAGATTTTTTTGTTCCCTTGATGATTGACAGTGATTGCGTAATCCGAGGTGAATAGCCTTTTGGTAGCTTTTCCGTCCGGAATAAGGCTTTTGATTATTTAAACGTTTCGGACAGATGAACCATGTTGCCGGAAATTATGGGAAATTTCGAAGGTTTTGCTGAGATTAAAAACATATTGTTGTACGGGAAATTAGACGGAAGGTCTGGTTGTATGTGGATCTCAATGGACATCAGGTGCACAGATATCTTTTTAAATTGTTTAAAATGGCGTTCGTATTTTCTTCTTTAGTATTTAATTATGAACAAGTCAGATACAGTGTCTGACAACAACGAAGTAAAGTAGAAAAATTAATGATGCTGACGTCGCTAGTCACCGACACGACATTGGCACCAGGGACGATTTGATCAGTCCCCGGTTCAAGGAAACAATTTTCAATTAGAAATGGAATTATAAATTCATTACTGAGACTGCTTGGACTGAATTTTCTTCTCCGGAAAAATTCCAGACACTGAACGGATAATTCCATTCAGAGCCAAACGGAACGAAGAATCCCTTTTGAAGTGATGCCAAAGAACTGGTGAATGTGTGTAGAGGAATCTTTGTAAAGCTTTTCAGAATTGGAACAATGCAACAGTTTGACCCTTGCCGTCTGCTGTGTATAAAATCAGTGGAGTGAGGCAAATTCAGAAGTAATTTCTTAATTTCTACTAAGGAATGCCTCTTCTTAGGTCGGTTAACAGACTCTAGCCTATGTCCAGTCAGTGACGTTTCCAACTATTGTATACGGAAAGGCAATTAGACCTTATCTTAACAACTGATCCCATCAACTCCTCAGTATTGTGTTGTCCCCTATCTCTTTCAGCTTTTGATAACTTTCATCCTCCACTTCTTCTGTTGGGTGTTCCTTCTTGTTGACAGCTTATATTTTGTTTTGCCCTCGTTTACCGCTAGACCCATTTAAGCCGCTTCTGTACTTATACTCGCAAACGCACCAGTGACAGGTGTTGGCTTGTGAGTTTTGTATGATTTTGAAGAAGTCACATGACAGCGCGTCGCCTTACCTAAATCCTTTTTTGATGTCAAAAGTCTCGGTCAGGCCGTTACCGACCTTTTTGTAATAGCGAGCTTTCTCCATCGTCATCCTGCACAAGCGGACGAGTTTGGCAGGAATTCCAAAACTGGATATGGCTCTGTATAGCTCGTCTCTGTAGATGCTGTCATATGCGGCTTTAAAATCGATAAAAAGGTGCTGAGTATCGATCCGAACTTTTTGGGTTTTCTCCAGGATCTGAATATTTGGTCACCCGGTAAGTCTACACCGAACCTACAACCGCACTGATAGGGTCCAATCAGATTGTTGACAAATGGTTTCAGGCGCTTGCACAACACGGCAGACAAGATCTTATATGAGATGTTTAGGAGACTGATACCTGTGTAGTTGGCGCAGTTTAGAGGGTCTCTTTTCTTATGAACCAGGCGAACGATGTTGAGGTTCCATGCATGAGACATACATTCATCCGACCAAATCTTGGAAATAGGTTGGTGTATGCTCTCTACCAGGTCATCTCCTCCTGCCTTAAATAGTTTGACGTGTAGGTCGTCCGGCCCGGTGGCCTTTTCCACTTCAGTTTAGATATTGCTATGCTCACTTCATTTTGGTCGGGTGGACGGAATTCTCGACTTGCAACGTCAATATTAAATGGTTCGCTTTGTCTAACAGCGGAATTTGTGTCGTCTTCGCCGTTTAGCAGTCCGCAGAAATGGTTTTTCCGTACTCAGCACCGACTGTGACTCTACAACAAGATTTGCTTGTTCATTTCTGCAGGTTTCCGGTCAGATCTTATTACCCTGACACGTTATTTTTACGTTTTGGTGAAACTTGCGAACATTATTCCTGGCGTAGCACCTCTCCATTTTATCGATCGCGCGCTTCTCATGCTCTTTCTTTTTTCTCCGGGGAAGCCGATGTTCTTCCTTCCTCTTTTGCTCATAGAGCTCACGAGCCGCTCTCGTCGTTTTGTGCAGCACCGCTTTGTAGGCATGTTGGTTTGCTCCATGTGCTTGCCGGTATTCTTCATCAAATCAAGGGTTTTATGGTGGTGGGCGGGTGAAACCCAGCACGTCAGTTCTGGCATTTCTGATGGCTTCTCGGCTTGATGCTGGCTGCGAAGGACTTCTCGAAAGGTTGAGGGATACACGATCGGCAATGGCTCTGGCGGCTTGTTGCGATTGCAACCCTTCTACGTTAAATCTCCTCATAGTATATCCCCGTTGTTGTGGCGTCTGAGATATCCGTAGACATACCTTGGCAGCAAGTAGATAGTGATCCGAGTCTACGTTGGTCGCTCGGAATGTTCGGACATCTAAAATACTTGAGGAGTGCCTTACGTCGATCGCAACATGATCAATTTGGTTGACAGTTTGCTGATCTGGTGTCTGTCATGTTCCCTTGTGAATATTGAGGTGAGGAAACTAAGTCCGTTACCAAACGTGGTGTCGTGAAGGCTATGTTTTCCGATTGTGCTACCAAAGATGTCCTCCTTTCGAATTTTGGCATTAAAGTCGCCTAGGACGACTTTAATGTCATACATCGGACATCGCTCGTAGGTTTTGTCGAGAGCTCGCAAAAACTTTCTTTGGAAGCATCGTGCCGAAAGCTTCTTGCCTAAGTCTGCCGCTTACAACAAATCCGTATCCAAATAGAGGCTGCTTACGTTCCCTATAGCAACGTAGTAAACATCACAGTTGTTCATCTTTTTTTTTTGACCGGCCCATCCCACCGCACATCTTGGATGGCGGTCTAGGGCCTCCGGCCTGTTCAAGGTCCGAACATTCCAAGTGCAGATCAGAAAGTTGTTGTGCTTTGTTCGTTTTGCAGGGTACGTCCTTATCCGAGGCTATTGGTCGCTTCGTAACAATTAATTTTTTACGTGGTTGGGCAGTTTGTTGCAATTTTATTTTTCCGCGGTTGTTGCAATTTTTAATATTGACTATATTCAGTAGCCGGTCTGCCGGCAGGAATCAAACTTCAAAAATAATAGCAACACAACGATCGCGAACCACACAGGTGCTGGTTATTTCGATAATGGCGGACTGCAACGCCAACAACGAAAAAAACCAAAACAGGGAAATTTGCAACAGGCAGTCGGTTGAGTGCTGCCACTTTCCGCTGGTCAGCTGGGGGTGAGTTTATGGTTAAAAAAAACCGAAATAAAAATATACGAAAGTCAAGTCTCAAAAAATAAAAATACACAAATGTGTCCGTAGGCGTCACGCAATCTTTTTAGGAAGGAATTGCGAAACCTTAAAACGATGGAAAAACGCAACAAAAGTCGAAAGTCACGTTATAATGGGTACTTTATTGATCGGACTTTTTTTTTGAACAAAGGAATTGAGCGGTAGAAACGGTTTACAAAACCAGATAAGCGGCAATTAAAACTACCGTAGTAGAAATCGCTTAAGAGTGGGCCGCTATCGTCCGCCTTCCCGAACTATTGAAACTAATTTTTTTTTTCTAGCGGATCGCGTGAAAGACAAACGGGCCTTTATTACGGAGTAATACATTTTTTTCCACGTTGGCGAAAGGCTACCGCGATATCACTATACACTGTTACTACACAATACTTAGCTTTGCTTGGTATCCTTCTTTACTCGTCTTCCCAGTTCTCCCTGTGGTTCCCTGATCCTGTCCTCTATTCTTTTGACTTTTCTCTTAAATGTTTGGTTTTTGTTTTTGTTTTGTTGTTTAAATTTTCTTTCTTTGTCACTTGGACCTAGTTCTCTTTGTTTTTTTTTTATTTTTAAAAAACCTCTAGACAGCGTTGCGGTCAACCAAGAAGTGGCTGCCCTGATTCGACTTATGTCCACTCAGACCATTGGTCACTCACCCACACATTCGTGCATTACATCTACTCGGTTAGCGGGCCCAATGTCCGGTATATGTGTACAGCGCTCCGCTACCTAGCTGGAGCGTGTAACCATGGCTTGGGCACCGCTAGACTGCTCTTTCATACACTCTAGTGTGCCACTTTGACTACCCAGATCCTCGGGGAAATTTCCGAATTCTGGGGATTTCTTTTAGCCTGAGTGAACATTTCCCTGATCCCTGAAGTAAGTCGAAGTGACAAAGAAAGTTCCTTTTCTATTCATTTGCGATTTCCAATGGGGAACTAAGTCGGGATCTATGGATCTTAGGTTAAACTTTTGAAAAGTGACGGAGGAAGAAGGAAACTTTTCTCGAATTAAATTCCCTAATGGAAGGTGGACCCGGTGGGCTTCTGTGCAGATTTTGGAGGGGGAGAAAAGGGAATATCAGATAGCGTCCCAGTCGTTACATTAATTATGTTTTATTTTTCATTGTACAATTTGTTGTTTGTTGTTTTTTTTGTTTCTGTCTTCTGTTTCGTTTGCAGGGTTTGTTTTTTTTTTTGTTTTTATGGGTGTGTTGTGTGGTGTGTGTTGCAGAGAGTTGCAGGCAGTCCGTCTGGCTCTAGGCAACGTGTGCGGGTTGTAGATGGTTCATTTACACAGAGGGTTCCAGACCGCTCATCTGGCTCTAGGTGTGTAGTCCAACTAATATGGCCGTCCGCCATATGTTCAGAGTGTTCCAGGCCGTCCGCCTGGCTCTGTCTTTCCCGTGTGGACCAACTGGTTGTGACTTCCGAGGAGCGTAAAGGCAGAAGTCCGGGACTGGAAGAATCCACAGGTACTTTTCGCAAATACGTTCCTCCAAAGCGACAACGGATATAACAGACAAGGCGGGTCAAAAAGTGAAGGGGTTAGGAGCTGGAAGGATGGAGCGGATGCCTTAGCTCTACTTAAGGCTGGAAACTATCCATTGGGGGAGACAAAACAACATTTGGGACAAGGGTCGGCTATTTCGTGTTGGACCCCTGCACAAAAACCAAAACCTATAGCGCTTTCCTTGCGCTCTTGTAGCAAACCGTCCGCCTGTTCTACGGGATTCTTCCTCGAGTTTTATATATTTTTTTTTTAACCGTCCGTCGTACCTATTTATGTTGCCCTACCAAGATGCTGAGAAAGTGCACCGATGGCTGCCCATCACTCTCTCAGAATTTTGGACGAACAACTGTTACAAAGGGAAAGGTTCGAAGGAGTAAAGCGAAGGTTTCAAGGAAAAAGAGTCCAGTTTGTTGTGGTAAATTTTACCGCAACAAGTTAACCCCACGCACAATAATCAGCCTGGAGGGCCAGGCCCTTTTTGGGACCCCTAGGACAAAAGGGGCCGGACTAAATTCCGGAGCCAGTAAGCCGCCTCGGGGATGTGAGTGCTGCCGTTGGCAACTCTTTTCCAACACCCTGACTTAGTAATGGAGATCCCTATAGACCTGGTCTTCAAGTAGGTTGAAGCAGCTCATATAGAGATAGCACTTGTTCCATCTTAACTGGAACTGTGCACGCTAACTGCCTCCCATAACTGCCGTTGCACAGTTTTTTTTGCGACGTTCCTAATCTAACTCTATATGAATTTGATCATTTAAAGGACTTGTCTCTTCTTACCATCATTTTCGTCTCCTCGTTTCATCTGCACGTTTCCTTATTTATGTGAAGCCGGCTTTTTAGAACCCAAAGCAGTATTTTTGCACTACTCTTGCATTTTTCATAGACGTTGTTTCACATACTGCGTGTTTCGTCGTTCTTATCCGATAAACCACTGGGCACTGTGCAGAACGTTATGAGGTGGACATTTCCACAGAGCTCGGAATGTACTCATATTTCATAATCATGTTCAGTGTGGAAATTCTCAAAAAAACAAAAAAAAAATCCTTCTTGTTGATTCTCAAAATTTTAAATCTCAATTTCAGAGCAGGTTTAACTTACTTACAACTGTTTGTTCGGTGTAGACCTCGTCTTGTTTTACATTTTTCTCTCACAGAATCACCGTTTGGTGAAAGGACAGAGCGCTTGCGCTGTGTGCAAACGTTTTAAGGGACCTTTAAGCTGCGCTAATTTAAAAAAAAAACACGTAGTGCATGTATCTGTTTCGTTAATTCGACTTATTTTCCATTCAAGATTGAATCTGGTAATCACAAAAATCCAGTTGAATTTTTTTTTATTTTTGTCACAATTTTCATTGCAAATTCTGTTTTGCTTTTGTCCTCTTTAACTGTTCTCTCCTAAAAATGAGGGAAAAACAAAATTTACTTTTTAAGATAAGCTATGGAATTACTTACGTTCGAAAAAAGACTCACAGGACACAAAGAGATATTACAGTGGATGCTGCTTAAGCAGCGGTATAGGTAAGATGGAGATGACAAAAACCGTGTAAATAAATTAAATTCTTGGAATCTACGGAGCATAAGAAAGGATATCATACATGTATTGGATAAAGAAGAGACATGGAGCAATCGGCAACAGCAACAACAAAAAACTTTCCACTAACTAGACCAAGCGAATAGTTTTCCAAGGAATGAGAAGAAAAAATATTTCGTCTTTTATTTTGCACACAAACTACGTATACGTACTAAACGAATACGAGTATGTATCTACTATAAGACAACGAGGACCAAGGACGAAGAAAAAAATGTTGTGCACAAGGCATAAGTTTATTGCTTTATGGATTCAACTCAATTGCGCTCCATATCAATTGCGAGAGGCAAAACAAACGAATGTACGGACAAATGCCACTACAAAACTTTGGGTGGGATATAGTGGGGGGAATAAGAAAAGATATGTGGGTTCAAATAGAATTATTGAAGTTGTCTTTTTTAAAAGGGTTTTTCCCTTGCTTCTGCTCATTTTTCTTTATGCCATGTACTCGTACATTTTGGCAGAAAATATATTGGGTGAGTGGTGAGAATGAGGTGTAGTGGCAAAAGGGTTGATTGGGTGCTTTAAAAGTTGATGAGATTGTGGGATGATATTCCAAATAAATAATTGGAATCAATTAACTTGATTTTCTGTGGAGCAAGGGGTAGAGATGACTAAAGAAATGATCACATTTTATTGGGGCCTTAAGATACAGAATAGTTATTCTGGAAAAATAAACTTGACTTGATTGTCTATGTCTTCCATAAATATCTTCGATACCAGTAATTTATTTTAATTGTAGCCTTTATTCTTTTTGGATCGATGCCAAGTCAAGGCTGTACGGTGGATGATCCATCGATTCGATGTTTTGAGTGCTGATGATCCGACCTGCGAAAGCTTGCACTGTCGTGGTGGAGAATGTTTCGTGTTTGGCGGTTGCTTTTCCAAACTTTTGGCAAACAAATGGTCGTGTACCTTTCCGAATTGACAGCGATGGCGACACGTCTAGTTTTTCCGAAGAAACAGACTCGAACAACTTATGTTGGATCTGTCTCGTCGTGAAATACCCACACAATCGATTGCTGGTTAGTTTCGGGTCCATATTCGTGGATCCATGAGTAGTGGCCGGTCACGATCTTAGAGACGTCTTTTGAAGCACTGCGATCGATGTCAAGTTATGCAGTATCGAATGCGAAGAAATATTGTTCATGCAATATTAAATGTATGCGAGCGGAATTAATGGCCAAGCATGCGTGAATTTGGCGACAAGTCACATGAGTCTCTGCCTGCCTGCACAGCATCGATATTTTCTGGCATAATAATCAATGTTGGACGATGGCCACGATTGAATTTGGAAAATCAGCGAAACATCAGCAGGATGGTGCTTAGTCACCAAAAGTCGAAGCGATTTGATAGGCACACCGTTGTTGAGCTTTTTGGATGAGATGAATTTTTCAAGTAAAAAAGCGTAGACAGTACCCGTTTGACAAAACGTTCTGAGGACTTGTACCATTAAAAACGTCAAACTTTACGATGGTGAAGTCAGACTTTATGTATCTACACCGGTATTTCCATATATCAAGACTTACTTAGTAGAATATGCCTGCTGGCTGCGAGAACTACATCAAAACGTAGCACTGGATCAAATTTGTACGATCTTCCGAGCGCTTATTGGTAGACAGAGTTTTTCTTTTAGCATTGATGAGTTCGAATTGAGTAATCTTATTGCCTTAACGAAACATTAAAAGTCCTTAATATAGCCACCGAGTAAATGCTTAAGGATCTTATCATAAGTACTGTGATCAGCAAAACCTCTGATATTACTCCGCTTTTTTCGGCGTAACTATGTGCGTCGCACTCACATTCCAAATAAATGGTAACGACAATTTTTCGACTGATTTTCGCCAATGGGTTAAGCGAAGAAAACATTTCATACGATCTGGCTTACTAAAAATCTAAAAATTTACACTACAGTTCGATGTGAATCTGGGTCTCAACCAAGAAGCGTCTTTTGGTAGTCTAATCCTTATATGATTACTTCTAGTTACTTAAGGTGGCACTACAGTCCGGGGTGGACCTGGGCCTCAACCAACAAGCGTCTCCAGCCAGTTCGACCTTTAATTACCTGCTTCCAGTTTCGCGGCTGCCCCACCTGAGTGTCGGTCTTCCTTTACTACACTGTCCCTCAGGGGCGGATCCGAAGACGATTCGGATCCATTCGCTCTACATGAGTACTCAGCCGTTGGACCTTCGCTTTTCTGGCGAAGACGATGTTGCTGTACAGCCCGTAACTGTACCGTCTTTGTACCTCCTCCTCCACTCACTTCTCAAAGCAGCTAAGATCACCCTCATGCATTTTTGATTAAGTCCATGCCTATGAGCCATAGGAGAGGACTGGAATTATGAAGGTCCTACGTAGACCTTGTTCGAGAGAGCTTTGCTAGTCAATGGCCTTCTTAGCTCAAAGATGCAGCGATTTGCAAGAGTTATTCTTCGTTTGATTTCAGCGCTGGTGTCGTTTTCTGAATTGATAGCGGAGTCTGGGTAGACAAAGTTCTTAACTACCTCAAAATTATATTTTTGTCGAGGCTGACGTTCTGTTCGAGATGCCTGTGTTGGGTCCCCTTTCTTGTTGACACGATATACTTGGTCTTGCCTTTAAACTCGCAAAAGTGCCACTGACATCACGCTGCTTTGTTCCGATTATGTCAATATCATCGGCATATGCACTATTCATTTCAGACTGATGTTAGAGATATCGCATGGCCTTTTATAAATCCTTTTTCGACATCAAAAGTCTCAGTTTTTGTTTTATAATTTGTCCGCAAGGGATTTAAGTACCATTAAAATGCTAACACACAGAGCGGACGAAGGAAATTCAGAGAGGAAAGAAAGAGAGGTGTCGATGAACGCTGGTTTTAAATGTTTGAAGGTTATAATGACTAGGACATAAAGAGCTAAATAGGGCGTCCCATAAGCGAGCGGACGAGTTTGGCAGGGATGCCAAAACTAGAGATTGCTCTGTATAACTCGTCTCTATAGATGCTGTCATATGCGGCCTTATGATCGATGAATAGGTGGTGTGTATCGTGAATATGTGGTCGATCGTGAACTATACTGGACTGAATCCACACTGATGTGAACCAATCAAGGTGTTGATGAACGGGAGATAAGATCCTGTAGGCGATGTTAAGAACGCAGATGGCTCTATAGCTGGCGCAATTCAGAGGGTCTCCCTTCTTGAGGATCGGAGAAACAATGCTGAGGTTCCACTCATCGGGCATACTTTCGTCCCACCATATTTTACTGATGAGTTGGTGTATACTTGGCATCAGGACGTCCGCTCCGGCAGCTTTGTTTGTCTTCAGCTTAGATATGGCTATCTTCACTTAATCCAGGTCGGGTGGACGGAATTATTAGTTCACATTGTTCAGATTGAAATGTACATTCTGTCTGACAGCGGTATTTGATTCGTCATCACCGTTATACAGTCTAAAGAAATGCTCTTTCCAAATCCTCAGCATCTGCTGCGACTTTACTATTATGTTCCCCTGTTCGCGTCTACAGGCCCGCTTCTGGATTTGTGTCCGCGACATGTTTTTTTTTATATTTTGCTTAAACTTCCGAATCTTGTTCCTAAAGTAGCATCTCTCAATTTCCTCGACGTCTTTTTCCCCCCTAAGAAGCCGGTATTCGTCTCCCCTCTTTGCTCATAGAGCTCGTGAGCAGCTCTAGTCATTCTATGCTTGGCCGCTTAGCTGCTTCCGCTTGCCGGCCGTTATCGGCATACTCGAAACCAGGGGTTTTGTTGTGGTAGCTGAGTGAAACCCAGCACATTAGAGGTGGCATCTCTGATAGCTTTTTGGTATTGTTCCCACTGGTCTTCGATACTTGATGCTGGCGGCAGAGGACCTCTTAAGAGATTAAGGAAGACTCGATCTGAAAGGGATCGCAGTTGCTTGCCTTTTTAATGTTCGGGATATCCGCAACGGTAGACTGGTAATAGTCCGAGTCGATGTTGGCGCCTTGAGACGTTCGAACATGCATAATACTGGAGGAGTGCCTTGCGTCGATCGCAATGGGGTCAATCTGGTTGACAGCTGATCGACCAGCAGTTCTCCAAGCCCGCTTATGAATATTGAGATGCGGAAATCACGTACTAGGTAAGACAATATTTCCCCCGGAAGTGGTGTCGTGCAGGCTACGCTTTCCGACAGCACTACTGAAGATGGCCTCTCTTCGTAGCTTTGCATTAAAATCGCAGAGGAAAATTTTAACGTCGCGGTCCTCGTACACGTTTTTCTTCCTTCTAAGAAGGCGGGGCTCGTTTTTCTTTTTTTCTTGTAGAGCCATCCAGTACCCTTGTGTAGTGCCGCTATATATGCTTTCTGTTTCTGTGGAAATGTCAGAATCTTGCGTCGCCTGCAATATAATCAATCTGGATGGTGGTAAATTAATTAGGAGAACGCCGGGTCACCATATGCATGTCAAAATGCCGAAATGTCACGTTTGCTACGACGCGAAGTCGATGTGTTTGCGGATACTAAAGATTTCTTTCTTTCCCTACCTTACGACATTGGGCTCAAGAAATAATAATCTACAAAATATATTTATAATTTACTTATTTTGAAAACATTAAGGCGGCAAGGCCATAGATGCCGTTTAGGTAATTTATACATCGCTCTAAAGCTTGTATATAAATTTATATATGTTACATATATTCGTACATATGTTTAAATACTTACTCGTAAATACTTAAGCTTATTGTGTAAGGTTATGGCTTCTTTAATGCGTTGAATAGGTCGAACATCAGACGGTTTTCGAATTTTGCAAGCAGCTTCTGCTTCTCTTTAGGTGGCTCCGTATTTTCGATTTGACGCGTAATCGGACATTCAGCAAGAATTGCTAAATTCAGAGAATTTGCCTACAGTTTTCACACTTCTCTGGAGGCTCTTTTGTAAAATACCGTCGATTCAGAGGCAAAACAAAACAGCAAACGAAACAGCGAGATATGAAAATTCTTCTCTAGTTAGGGTTTTATTGTATGGAGCTCTTAGATATGTTTAGTGATGTTTTCGAAGAAAGTTCTGTTCATTTTGCTAAGAGCTGTCAAGTTCTTTGTATTCTTCAGCATTGAAAACTCCTCGGATAAGCAATTTTTTTTTAAACAGGGACAGCGAGTTGCTTCTTTAGCTGCAGTACCTGCTAACTTATTCGCTTTGATACCAGCATTTCCTGGTATCCATGCTAAAATTAAGTTGTCATTGTTATAAAGGATACTTTGAAGATAGTTGAGAGTGGGGCAGTTATATATTACGCCTTTGATTCTGGTAAGGATACTTAAGCTGTCAGTGAGTATTAGTCTTTTTACGACACTTCCCAAGACTGTGCCCTTGATGGTGCTTTTAATAGTGCCGTGACCTCTGCTGCATCTGGAAAGTGGTGATTTTTTTTTTTTTTTTTTTCTGAGTTCTCTAACTGCGTATGCTGTGTTATTGTCCATTTGTATAAAATGTCCTTATAGCCGGAGTGCTTTCTTTTTTGTGGCTTGTGAGGCTGGAGTCGATAGGCAGCAGGTGTCTTTTCCATGGATGGGGAGAGCTGAGGGTTAGTGGTATTTCTAAAAGAATACATTCATGATCCAAAATAAGGGATTTTGTTTAAGGAAGAAATAGAGTTTTTACCTATGTAAAGTTTCCAGAGAAACTGTGTGAAGTGGATAGGTCATATCAGTAAGAACTTTGCTTATTAAGTTAACTGCTCTTTTTTGTCCCAGTCTGCTAGTTGTACTGAAACCTGCTTCTATTCGGTTGTTCTCAGTGCTCCTACGGTTGTTCGGTAGCATTCCTTTATGGATACATTAATGTACACATGTAGAGAGTGAGACCATGCTGTAGAGTGTCTTCAATTTAAAAGCCGATGGGAACATGTCATTTTCAGATAATTGTTTCGATTTTTTAATTGGTTGATAGTGTTTTCTTTTTATGAAAATGCTATTTCAGATTACCACTGAAAGTTACACCAAGGACTCAGGTCTTTTTTGAGTGCCTCTGTTGAGTTGCGGATAACAAGTGGGGTAGTCATACATTTCTTTTTCCAACTGTGGTGAAGTGCCTCGATCTTTTAGGGTGCCATAATCGCATCAGTTTTTTTGGATCCAAGAATGCATCGTAGTGTCCGCCGATTGCGTTAACTTATGATTGGTGTCCAGAAACCACCATGAATATATTATTTACATATCCAGTCTGTGTTTTGGTTGGGCAAGCTCCGAAGGCTTTGTATAGGTGTAGTGACAACGAAGATCACCATTCTCCATTTTCTCCGTTTTTGAGGTAAAGTCGTTTACTTCTACATAAAAATTTTTTGTGAATAAAAAGGAAATAATAACCTTTAAGGTTTGTAATTCTTCGATATTGGGAAAAAATTGTGACACGATCGAAGGTCTTCTCGAGGCGAGTTGACGTGTTTTTTTTTTTTTTTCATTTCTTGGAAAAAACAATTACTTAATACAATTTAAATTAAACGATTTATAAAAATCCAGTGTGTGTCTTTGCAGGAAATACGAGTAGTATAGTACAATCTATTGACAAATAAATGACAAGAAGCGAAAGTACCAATACTTTAAATGCTAAATAATGGGGAAAAGAAGCAATAAAAACAAGATATATTATGCAGTTGAATTCAGAGAAAGCTTAAAATTTATAGTAATCTACCCAGAAATGAATTAATTACAGTATAATCAAAAGAGAAAAGCCATTTTTTGACATCGTTTACGAATACTATTTTCTTTCTCTCACACCCCATGTTTTCAGGTAAATAAGTTAAATACCGCGCCTATCGTAACTTGAAAAGTGTGATTTGTACATAATTGTAGTAGTTACAAAGTTTCTAGTGTTGATACTTAAATTATAATTTTCATGTAGCCTGACATGGTAATAACCGGATTTTTCAAGAAAATATTTCTAAAACATTGTAGCAATTCAAGTGTCAAGGGAAGGGTTTCAAGACTTTTGAACAACGCAAAACTAGGGGTTCTGCGATTTACTTTACCCATAATTCTAATTGCGTGCTTTTGTTTTGTTAATAAGTGTCTTATTTTATTGAAAGATGTTCTGCCTCAGCAAGAAATACCATATGGCGGTTTAGATTTGAATAAACCATCATAGACCATCTTTAAAATTGGTAGATTGCAGTAGAGACTGAGAGGGTACATCTGTCTCAAAATTCTTTTAAAATATTGTTTTAGGTATAAAGTGTGATTGTTCGAACTGGGCTTGGAATCCAGTATAATACCTAGGAATTTCAAACTATCAATACGTTCAACAACTAATATGTACGAGGGTAGTCCCAGAAGTACCCGACGTAAAGATGACGATTGTTGTATAAAAAGAATGACAACTGTAGAAAGTACCCACCTTATATTGTTTAAATTTGAAATTTGACGACGATATGTTGTTTAGTATTTGTTCGGCAGCCATCAATAGTCCACGCTCTCAATGAATTTTTGAATATGGAAAAAATTGATCATCGTTATGTGACACAATACTGTCACTTGAAAGGCCTCAATCCAACCCAACATCAAAACGGAACTGGATCCTACTCTGGGTGAGGTTGCCTCTTCCTTTACAACAATAAAATATTGAGTGGCAACTTGTATGGCCTGAGTTGCCAAGACGACCATCGCAGTGGTTGATCAAATGAAGTGAGTTCACCAGAAATGTTGAAAAAAATCCACAAAATGGTATTGGATGACCGTCAATTGAAAGTGCGTGAACTAACAGATATAGTAGGCATTTCAAAAAGCGCTGTACATCACCTGTTGACTGAAAAATTGGATGAGAAAGCTGTGCGCAAGATGGCTGCCGCGATTACTCCAGCATTTGTCTAGCCCGTCCCTAAAAAAGGAGAATCTTTTTCTCTCTCCTCCTACGGACCCATTGCACTTACGTCTCTTCTCCTCAAGGTCATGGAAACGCTGATAAGCCGTCAGCTCATGAAATATCTCGAAACACGAAAACTTCTCAACAGGTCCACTGGTGATTTGATGCCATGTCTCACCGAAAAGTGGAAATAAAGCGCACATCAATCTGGCGAAAACAAGATAGTTGCACTTGATATTTCTAAGGCATTTGACAGAGTTTGGCATCAGGCTCTTTTGTAGAAAATGCGTGCTTTTGGGATCGATGACTCTCAAAGGATTGGAAATTACCTTTCGGAACGTCCAATTCAAGTTGTCTTGGACGGTCTCAAGTCTGATAGTTACAAAATAAATGCTGGTGTGCCCCAGGGCTCCGTTCTGTCTCCGACACTTTTAATTTTCATCAACGATCTCTTGCCTGCTACCTCTAATCCTATATATTCCTCTGCTGATGACAGTACTCTCTGCTTTTCATATTCGTTTCCGGGCTCACGCCCCTGCTCTTCGGCCGTAGAACTTGAACGGCAGCGTATGTTAAGCTCAATATCAATTCCAATATCAACAGCATAACCAATTGGGAAACTATCAACAGAGCGGAATTTAATGCTTCCAAAACACAATGCTGTCTGTTGTCGTTAAAGCGAAATTTAGACACCCAGCCATTATCCATGAATGGCACTTGCATCGTTGAAACCGATAAACTTTCCATTCTCGGTATGTGTGTCAATGACAACTTACATTGGTATGACCACATATTCGATGGCGTCAAAAGGCGAAATCTCTAGGTTTCCTCAAGCGATGGAAGAAATTTTTCACCCCTGATCTGGCCTCAATATATAAGGCGTTTATCCATCCGAAATTGGAGTACAATGCCCACATCTGGTCGGGTGCGCCCAAAACATCTCTGCACTTGCTATATAGGATCCAAAACCGTGCGATAAAACTCATAGGTGATACTAATATCACTCAAACAATGGACACCCTCGAAGACCGACGTAGAGTATCGTGTCTCACTCTGTTTTATCGCTATTTCCACCACCAGTGCTCCATAGAAATCGCCAGTACCCTTAAAATGTTTGCTGACAACGCGGACGAAGGAAAATCGGGGAGGGCGGAAAGAGAGGTACCAGTGAATGTTGGTTTTAAATGTTTGAAGGTTATAATGACTAGGAAATAAGGAGCTAGGCAGGGCATTCCATAAACGAGTTGCACGTCTTAGGAACGAATCACGATATTTGAGAGTACGTCCGAAAGTAGGCTTCAGGGTATACTGATGAGCATTCATAGCGAGATGGGTGTTACCGTTCAAAGTTTGAAGGGGCGGAATGCTACTGGCGATTTCTATGGAGCATTGGTGGTGGAAATAGCGATAAAACAGAGTGAGACACGAGACATTACGCGGTGTTCGAGGGTGTTCATTGTTTGAGCGATATTTGTATCACCTATGAGTTTTATCGCACGGTTTTGGTCCTATCTAGCAGCTGTGGGCATTGTACTCCAACTTCGGGCGGATAAGGCATTTTCTTGTATATTGAGACCAAATGAGAGGGGGTAAATTATTTCTTGCATCGCTTGAGGAAAGCTAGAAATTTCGCAGCATTTTTGACGACACCGAATATGTGGTCATTCGAACGTAAGTTGTCATTGCCACAAATACCGATAATGGAAAGTTTATCGGTTTCGACGATGCAAGTGGTGGTTGAGTGAAGAAAACCCATTTCCTTCTTCGGTTTTTTCAAGTCCGAGTTAGCCTAGTCAGAAGCCAAATTGGGCCATATTTTCCTTGCTATGTTTAGCAAATGGCCGCCTTACGTAGGTTTGGGTAGTTTTAAGATATTCAAGGTCAGCTACCTTGGGTTAGTTAATAATTAGGTTAGCAACTTGAAATTTTCTAACAAGTAGTTTAGGTTAGATAGTATAGTTAGGTTAAATAGTTTAAGGTTTAGTATAAGCTAGCATTGGTATTAAGTTTAAGTTGGATGTTTAAGTCGATTTACTAAGTTTTGTTTTAAATACATAATATAACTAGATGTAAATATGTGATCTAAACAATGCGGATTTATGTTCCATGAGATGAATTATTAGTTGAACATTTTTATTCGATCTAAAGACGTGTTGTTCTTATTCTTTTCTCCATCAGCCAGGCTACGTCCAATCATTTTATTCAAAAATTTCGGAGAGAACAGGTAGAAGACAGAGAACTCTTGGGAATCGACTTGAGTATAGCTTTCTTCCAACTATGAGGAAAGACACCAGAATGAAGGATATTGGTATACATTGAACAAATCCGGTCCTTTAGGCTATCAGCACCTGATCTGTAATTTTATCGTTTTTTTTAGCACCTGTAGAGTCATGTCAAGGTGTTAGATTTAAGAAATCTACTTAAGTTAAAAACGAATTTTTCGGCTATAATGTCGTTTGGATAAGTTTTATTTTCACTGTACTTTCTCCATGTTTGGTTTTTTTTTTTGAGTGGGCTTTGAACACCGTAGAGGTTTAATTTTATTTTTGGTTGGGTCCATTGTATTAACGAATGATCCCACGATGATCTTTTCGCTTATATATGGTAGACTTGTGTTTGACTTTGGATACCTTCGGGATTTCTTCGAAGCAGTATTTTCGGTTTTAACTAAATTTGCAATTTCCTTATTAAACCAAACTAGATCTTGTTTATCTCTGTTTTGGTTCCGTTTGGTTCTTGTAATCTTTGCGACTTCTTGGTTGTCATGGCCAGATGCAGAGGCAGAAGGTGTGTTAATGAATTAAAGAGGTTCCAGTTAGCCTGAGTTTCTTTGAATCGTATAAACTGTTTTCTCGTAGATTTTCTTTCATGGGTGCGTATCTGAAGAAATTATTTAAACAGTCTTTGGCGCCATCGCCTTTCTCCGCGCGCGCATTTCAGACATCAGTTGGCGAATTAAGCCTTGATGCTGGTTGTTAAGAGGTGTTCCTTCATATGGATAGAGCTCAAGATTTCTTGCTCAAGTCTATTTCTCATGACAAATCCCCATCGAAATAGCCAAGTAGCAATTACTGTACTTGTGTTACAGCTTTCATCCTTCTTATTACACGTGTAGTGTAGTGGAATTTCTCATTTCCTTTTTTCAATTAGTATGTGTCGTGGTATGATTCGTAGCTGACGCTTTATCATAAATATTTGTACATTACCGAGTTACCCAACGAGTGATTAACCACCAACCTGCAGGGGCCTGCCTCTTTTTGTGACTCTTCTTGAAAATAACGAGCCGCCTAAGCCGATGTTAGTAGCACCGTACGAGGTTATGAGTGCTGTCGTTGACTTAATTTGAATTCTTTTACCACCACCTCTTCTACAAAACCCTGACAGCTGATTGTTAAGCCGCTCTCATGCCTAATTTTTGAATATGTCAAAGAAGCTCCTAAAGAGGAGCACCAGATGAAGAGGCTGGATGAGGCCAACTTCATTGATTCATCTGGAAAATTCTTTCCCTGTTCCTTTATGCAACATCGAGTCCTGGCTCGCGGTTGCAATTTTATGCTTAAACTAATTATTTTCAATCAAAGTACGCGCCCATTTTATCTACACACTTTTGCCATCTCTGCGGTAGCTCATTTATCCCTTTGCTGTAGAAACCTGGATCACGAGAGTTGATGAACTGTTGGAAGGCACTTTCCACAGCTCGTTGGGAACTGAATTTTTTCCTACTAGCGAATTGTCTAAATTGCGAAAGAAGTGGTAATCGGTAGGTGCACGGTCGGGTGAATATGGTGGGTGACGGAGAGTTTCAAACTCAAGGTCCTGTAACTTTGCAACAGTCATTCGTGCAGTGTGTGGTCGCGCGTTATCGTGCAAGAGGATTGGGGTCGATCGATTGACCAGTCTCGGCTGTTTAATCGCAAGATTCCACATCATTTCCTCCAGTTGACGAGAGTAGACATCCACCGGCGTCAGACCACCAAATAGTCACCATTAGCTTCTTCTGGTAGATGTTTCGTTTCGGGCAGTGTTTCAGTCTTTCATCTTGATCCAACCACTGCGACGAACGCTTGCGATTGTCGTAAAGGATCAATTTCTCGTCGCACGTCACAATTCGATCCAAGAATGGTTCATTATTGTTGCGAGCAAGGAGCGCAAGGCAAGCTTAGAGGCGAAGGCCTTTTTGGTCATCGTTCAATTCGTGCGGTCATTGTTTAATTGGTCATCGTTACACTTGTCCAGCTTTTTCACCTTTCCGAGCTAAATGTGTCAATATTGTTTTCTTCGACACATCAAACATTAGCGATGAATCGAGTGCACTTTGGGCTGGATTTGATTCGACTGTGGCTTTCAGAACGTCGGAATTTTGCAAACCAACGGGATATTGTCGGCTGTGAAGTGACTTCAGTGCCAAACACAGCATTAATATTACGAGCTGTTTCTGCCGCTTTAGTTCTTCGGAGGAACTAGTATTTCATCAACACACGAATTTCAGTTTTTTGCATGGTTGCTGTAAAATGGATATAAAATGAAAAATATACAGTTTTTTCAACACAATAAAAAGGATAAATGAAAAGGATAACTGTACCTTCAAAACAAAACAAAAACGGCGTAAAAATGTCGCGTCGCAGCGAAGTTATGTCACATTAAATTTTGGATTCTCACAGTCTATTCACTTCATACTTCACAATAAGGACGTACGCATCCGATTTCCAAGGGCCACCACGAGGAGGCAAAACAAGCAGTTGGTGCGACACCTTGAGCTACTGGCATAGCTCATACCATCGGAAGTCAGTAGTTACCCGCTCAATCGTTGTCCAGGCCACCAGGTCTTCAATTTTTTTAAAAAATTAAATTTTTTGGATGCTCTACTTATTTATTAAGCTGGGGCTTGCTCCGGTTAGACCCACGCATCTGAGGTTCTTTTAAACTTCCTTATGAGATCGAAAATTGCTTTTACGGGTCTTCCATTGCTTATGGTTGGCTAAAGTGGTACAGAGTCTCTAACAAATCCAGACTTATCACGGCCTTGGAACTAATCATCATGTGATGGGCAAAGTAGGTATCCACTGCATTCCCGAACTCCCGACCACAGGATCCTTTTTCTCTTGGATGACAAAATGATATTGTACTTGCTCGTTGATTTATATTACAAAAGTTGACTGTGCACCAACTTTAGCGGCGTTGGGTGTATAAAAATTGTTGCACAACTTTTAGTGAAAAAATAAATAGAAAAGTAGGCACAGTCACATTACTAACTGCGACTACTTGTACATGCCAGTAAGTTGGTTGTTGCCTGCGAAGGACTTGGAGAAAAAGTAAAATTGTGGTACAAAACTGGAAGACGAAGTCGCAAGAAAGAAAAGGCACAAAAAGCAAAACGAAAAAAAAAAAAAAAAAAAATAGAATTCGAATAAACCTAAATGAAAATGGTACAAAGGACTTAAAATTTAATTGAAAAGCTTCTCTCCCATACTTAGCAGAGAGTATCTCCTGCCTTCTATTTGTTGGTGTTTTTGTTTTCTTTTTATTTTACCGTAGCCCTCTGCGTATCCTCTTTCTTCTATTTTACTTTTCTATCTCTTGTTGATGATTATAATGGATGCATTGTTTAGAAACCGGAGTGGAAGAAGAGCCTTCTGCATGCGCACCCATAAACTAGCTGCGGAATTTCAAAAAAAAAAAAAAAAAAAAAAAAGGACCAAAGTAAGGAAACCACCATCCCAGCAAAAGCTGTAGAGAAAGGAGCTAAATGGAGAAGGGTGGGAGCTATAGGAAGCCTAAACAAGGATCTCCGTCATTGCCATACTTTCTTTTCTTTTTCTATTTTTCTTTGAAAACTCCTTCTGTTGTTCGTCGTATGCATCACAATGCGAATATATGCAGTGGCCAAGAATTTTATTTCTCTTCGTGTTTCTGTTTGTGTTTATAGCTATGTGGTGGATAGATATATGTATACGGACGAAAGTCATGAAATGCAATTGCATACAGTCGAAATATGGGGTGGTAAAAAGGGCTATTATATTAACGGTAAAATTTTTTTTCTTTTTTTCTTTTCTTAATTTTGTTTTGTATTCTTTTTGCGAAGAGGAGGGTATTGTTTTCCTCCATCTGAAAGGAAAGTCCTTTATTTATATAGCGTCTAATGCAGTGCAATTCTTATGCCACAAGCACACGTACGAGTACGAGGATTCCATCGTTCTGTGCTATCTACTATCCCACGATCAACCCCTTTTAGTGGAGCCGTTTCAGTGCATAGTTGCTCTGGCTTATTGCCTATTCCACATCTACTCCTTCATGTCCCTGGTGCATCTTTATGTTTTGTGAAAAGTTTGTTTGTTACTCGCTTACGAGTATACGTATGTATGTAGGCTCTGCTGTGTGAAGTGTATCCTTTGTAGATAAGAGTACGGGGAAGGCGATAGGGAAGGGATTAAATAAAGATAGGAAGAGCAGGGCTAATTTGTTTTCTCTCTGCGCCTCGTTGTATTTATTTTTTCTTAATCCGTTTGCACGGGATTTGTTCTGTTTTTTAATTTTCATTCATTCCGGATCCTGCAAGAAGGGGTAACAGGAAGTAGATGATTCACTAGGCAAGGGGGCTTGTAGGAAGTAACAGATCTACTAGGCAATTTTCTGCATATGAGATCCTATACCTACCTTGCTTGTGTGTGACCTTTTTTTCCATATCAATGTATGCAAGTCCTCCGTTGCATTTTCCCTCTGCTGTCCTTCCTGTGTTTTTTTTTTTATTTTTTTTTATTTTAAAGAACAGCAAAGCAGAAAGTGACACTATCCGGTAGACAGAATCTTGTGCAGAAAGGACGAGAGAGCAATGCATCATAGTTAACTGTTCATTTATGCTGATATAACAGATGTTAATTGTGTTTTTGTTGTTGCTCAGCTGTTTTGTTTATTACACAAAGGTGTGTACCTTATGAGAAAAAAAAAACAGAAATGAAGGACTAAAATCAGGTCAGTAGAGGTGTAAAGAAAATTTAATAGAAGCATGTGTTGAGGGGTGAGGATTTTATATATCTCTTTTAATATATGAAGATTAAAGGGATAGCAAAGGATACACGCGCCGCTAAAGGAGAATAATTGCAGGAAAGTTAAACTTGGTGAAGGGATAGATGTGGAGATACGAATAATGTGGACTACTCGTACAAGGGAAACTTCGTTGTTTGAGAAAAGTTTTTGATTGCACTTTTGAGAGTGTTTACTTAAGATGTAGGGAGTAGTTGGTTTTATAAAAATTGTAAAGTGAGGAAGTCTGAAGTTAAGCGTTACTGATGCTGGAGGGGGGGAGAAGGGGGGATTTATAACAAAAAGTTAACGTTTAAATTCTCCGATATATGCGTAAGGATATTCCACTTGAATTGTTTGGCAAGTTGTTTCTCCCTATTCTTTGGTTGGGTAAAGTGTTGGTTTAATTCATGGAATTCTATTCTATTTTTGTATAAGCGTGATGAGTGAACATTGTGCTCGATTTTCTGATATCCATACATTGCCTCTGGGCTAATTTGAGAATGCGAATCTTGGCAGTTGTAGCGGTTGTGATAATGGAGCTATTGGATTTGGTTTAAGTTCCCATCCCAGCGTTTGATTGATGGTCTCTAGCTGACTGAAGTAATACATTTCGTCACTATTCAGCTCTATAGGGCATTTATAATGTTGATGGCGGAACCATACGGAAGAGTTCTGAGCCATCAGAAGTTTCTGAGATTCTTGAGCTTTAACCGGAGTACAACCAACAATTTCAGTATTAATGCAGGAAAATTCTTGGATGATGTGTGGTTCCCGAATTAAATCTATTCAAACTTAAACATTCCATTACATTTTATATAAGCTACAAGTTTTCTAGAGACAAGAGTTATCATAATCATCCAGTTTCAGCTACCGCGGCGTCATCTTAACAGCTTAACTGCAAGCTACATATTAAGGATTGTCTTCAGACAGCTCGTATGGATTTCTATACATGCAACAGTATTTGGCAGAAAAGGGAGACTGCAACGAAAGACCGTTGTATTGATGTACACTGCTGTAGTTCTTCTCATCTTCGCTTATGTTTCTGTCATACGGTAGCCAGGTGTAAGTAAATTATATATAGCACCATAAACCTAAGCAGAAGGGCCGACAAGGATTTTGAATCTTGATTCTGAAACTCTTGTCTCCGAACACTGTCTGCGCGACAACCAAAGGAACCGGGACACCGGCACCACATCGATCTTTAATAAAACATTCAAAATCTATGTACTATATCTCACGAATTCAGCCATTGGGAAACACTTTTGAACATTTGTCCCTCTATCTCTCCAATAGCGCTCTGAATACTGGGTTCCATATTCTGGAACCATATAGCGTCCAAATAAATGTCGTAAAGGGTGTTTTTTTTTTTTTAGAGGTTTGGTTTTTAAACTGGCAACACTATTTATAGAGATTGTTAATTTGACAGTTGAAAGTTGATTTGAGGTTAGTACGTTTTGCCATTTTACGATGAATAGATTAACGTCAGAACAACGGGTGCAAATTGTGCAAACTTATTCTGAAAACCATGGTTCGGATCACCAAACTTATCGTGCGGTACGTCCATTTTAGTGTCGACATAATCGTCCATCCGAGCAAGTTATTCGGAATACGATGAATTGTTTTCACACCACATACACTCTCATGGATAATGCGCATCCCTAATGACGACAAACAGTGCGAACAGAAGAAGTTATTGCCGTTGTGGAGCGCAGTGTTGAGGAGAACCCGAATTCGTCAATTGGTCATCGTGCACAGCAACTGGAGCTACGCCCATCCACTTTGTGGAAGATTTTACAGAAAGATCTTGGCTTAAAAGCTTATAAGATCCAGCTTGTGCCAGAGTTGAAACCACCATATACGCGTCTTAGGTTCGGTGAATGGGCTGTAAACATGATTCAGCTTGATCCTCATTTTCAACGCAAAATTTTGTTCTCCAATGAGGCTCATTTTTGGCTAAATGGATATGTAAGCAAGCAAAATTGCCGAATTTGGAGTGGAGAAAACCCAGAAGCCTTTGTCGAGACGCCCTTACAATCATTAAAACTCACTTATTGCCGTGCTTTATGGCCTGGTGGAATCAGCGGCCCGTATTTCTTTAAGGACGATAACGGCCAGAATGTTACCGTCAGTGGAGAGTGAAAAATGATTTCTGACTTCTTCGTTCCTAGATTTAATGGCATTGACGTGACAGAGCTTTGGTTTCAACAAGATGGCCACACGGTGCGCGACACCATCAATTTATTGCGGGAAACATTTGCTGAGTGCATAATTTCGCGTAATGGACCTGTGAACTGGCCTCCACGATCCTGTAATCTTTAGATTACTTTCTTTGGGGGTATGTGAAGTCACTAGTCTATGCCGATAAACCAGAGACGTTGGACGATTTGGAAGTCCATATTCGCCGTGTTATTGCTGATATACGGCCCCAGTTGCTCGATAAAGTTGTCGAAAATTGGACTTCACGATTACGCTTCGTTCTGGCTAACCGTAATGGTATTATTATCTATTAAATACAGCTAATATCATAGACATTAACATTAGCTTCAAGTGTTCTATTTCATATTGAATTTGTATACCTCTGAAAAAAAACATCCTTTATAGACAAGATGCGTTGCAAGGTATAATAAACAGGACTTTTTTTGGCAAAGCTGATTTATTTTATTCAAAATAGTCCCCTTCCGACAAAATATAGCGATTTGTACGGTCTAACCACGTCGTCCGGTATGGCCTTAGATAGCTTCTATGTACGTCTACAAAACACTTTCCTTCCATCACAAAATGTATTTTTTTTTTGGAAAAGGTAAAAGTCGCATGTAGCATTCCAAGTAGCATTCCGCCCCTTCAAACTTTTAACCGTAACACCCGTCCCGCTATGAATGCTCATCAGTATATCCTCAAGTCCACTTTCGGACGTATTTTAAAATATCGTGATTCGTTCCTAAACCGTACAATTCGCTTATGGAATGCCCTACCTAGCTCTTTATTTCCTAGTCCAATGTTCACCGGTACCTCTCTTTCCATCCTCCCTAATTTTCCTTCGCCCGCGCTGTGTGCAAACATTCGGTCTAACGAACTCTTTGTAGACAATGCCTTTGGAATTGTAAAAGTAATTCAACATTGTCTTCACTTTTGACTTCTCCAAACGAGATTAAATTTCTTGGGTTTTGGCTCGTCTGACGCCTTCCCCTCGGCACTTTGGCGATTGGTTTGTGGATCATATTGAAAACACCACTTTTCATCACCAGTCACAAAGAAAGTTTTTGTTCTTTTTCGCATCCTTGATGATGTCAGTCGAATGTTGAATCCTGAGCAATTTTTTATCGTTAAGTCATACTGTCAAACATACTGTTATCTCAGTGCGCAGTTTCTATTTTCGAAGTAATTATCACTGATCACTGTCTGATATAGTTGATGCCATACCAAACAATGAATTTTGGTCCTTGTAATTAAATATCATGAGTCTCTTTTGGATTAGCCGCATTGCAGAAACAGCAAGCTGTTTGTTCACTTTCCCATTAAGGAGAAGTGAGCCTCATCATTAAAGACGATTTTTTGATCGAAATACGATTCAACTTTGTGCTGCCAAAGAGCGCAATTTACGAACTCCCGTCGCAAGTCATTATTTTGTTGTTTTACTACCTGCAGGAGCTGGACAGTCCGAGATATTTTCGCAAAATTTTTCACGGAGTACACGAACAATTCTGGATCGCTATTTGCCGATTAAAAAAGCCCTGTCCTGGCTGAAGAAAAAACCTGATGTTTGCAAGGGATATCCGCATCTTTTCGGATAATGAGGCTGATCTGAATCGTTCTAAGAGTTTGACCCTTCTAAATAGGAAACATCTCTGCATTATCATAGGTGTTATCACTAGACCCTGCCTTATAGGCAAGTATGCAAGAAGGCTTGGCGCTTTTACAAACGATTTCTGTGGAAGCTGCATGGACGAGGAGGAAGAGGAGACAATCCTCCATCTACTCTGTATATGTCCAGCTCTCTCTCTTCACTTAGGAGCTTTCTTTTATAATGACTTAAGCGATTGGTTCCATGAGTAAGAGGATTACAGATCCACGTGACATCACAACGGGCGAACAGGCCTAAGTGGGTTGGTCTTTCCAACAGCCACTTTTACCTACCTACCTACCTACCTACTTAGGTGGGGATACAGTTCTGGGTGAACCTGGGTCTCAATTGACAAGCCTCTCCTTTTACCTTGATCCTTAGCTAATTTCTTCCAGTTGCACACTCCAAGTTGGTTGAGGTCCCCTTAGATTGGTGTTCATTCGCTTTACATGTCGTATCCATATCAGGAGACGTTGAATCTTCTCCTCCAAATTTTCTTTCGAAATAGCCGAGGATATCATCACCTTCATAAAGAGAGATTAGAGTATCCTTATTTGTTCGGGATAGGGCCATATTAATACTAGATGGAGTGAAAAGTGACCTACTTGGGAATTAAAAAAAATTTTCTATAACTTAATTCGTGCGGTTTGCTAAGAGATGGCGTAGCTTGTATTATTCCATTGGAACATGCGTCGGAAAGCTACTGTCATTGTACGTCATTTCAGTATATGTCTTTCATTTGAAGCGTAAACAACAATAATTTTTTTTCACTCAAATATGTCGAACCTTGTGCCTGAAAAAGTGTTTTTGCGGGGAGTTCTTCTTCATTACTTTAATATGAAGAAAACTGCATCGTATTTTGGTGAAAGTTTATGGTGAACATGCGCTAGCTGAGCGAACGTGCCAAAAGTGGTTTGCACCATTTAAAAGTGGTGATTTTGGCTTGGAAGACGATGAATGTCCTGGACAGCCAAAAAAGTTTGAAGACGAAGAACTGGAAGCATTACTCTGTGAAGATTGTTACCAAACACAAGAAGAGCTCGCAGAATCTTTGGGTGTCACTCAAACAGCCATTTCAAAACGTTTAAAAGCAGTGGGATATATTCAAAAGCAAGGAAATTGTGTTCCACATGAACTCAAGCCGAGAGACGTCGAAAGGCGGTTTTGCATGTTCGAAATGCTGCTGGAACGCCACAAAAGGAAGTCATTTTTGCATCGGATTGTTACTGGTGATGAAAAATGGATCCATTACGACAACCCCAAGCGTAAAAAATCATATGTGAAACCCGGCCAACCAGCCAAATCAACGGCAAAGCCGAATATTCATGGCGCGAAGGTAATGCTCTGTATTTGGTGGGATCAGATGGGTGTGCTGTATTGTGAGCTTCTAAAACCGGGTGAAACCATCAATGGACAACGCTACCGAACACAATTAATCCGTTTGAAGAGAGCAGTGGCCGAAAAACGCCCGGAATATGCGACCAGACACGAGGCAATAATTTTCCATCATGACAACGCTCGGCCCCACGTTGCTATTCCGGTTAAGAACTATTTGGAAAACAGTGGGTGGGAAGTCTTACCCCACCCGCCTTCTGACTACCATTTGTTCCGGTCGATGCAGAACGCCCTCACTGAAATACGGTTCACATCAGAGCAGAATATCAAAAATTGGCTTGATTCATTCTTGGCTGCCAAGCCGGCGCAATTCTTTTGGGATGGGATCCACAAATTACCAGAAAGATGGGAAAAAGTCATAGCTTCAGATGGGCATTACTTTGAATAATACTATTGTACATGCTTTTCTTAAATAAACGTTCAACGACCCAATAGTTTGATACACTTATTCCAGCGATTTTCCAACTTCTTGATCCCGTCCGAAAAGTAATTTTCCGGAAGGTCTGCAAAGTACTCCTCCGTGGCGTTGATGATTTCCTCGCGTGAGCTGAATTTTTTATTGATGAGGCATCTTTTGTGGTTTGGGAAGAGATAATAGTCCGAGGGATCCAAATCTAGTTACCAATCGACGCCAAAAGTCCGCCCGATTTCGCATCAGCAAGTCCAAACACTCTTTCGAAGTGCTCTCGTCTTCGTGTTTTTGTTCATTTGCGTCACCCAGCTGCCAGATAACTTTTTCATATGCAGAATCTTGCCCAAAATATGGCGTGTGCGCTCAGTACTAATCTTTGTGGTATCTGCTGGCTTGCGCACCTGCACTTTCCGGTCAGTCAACACCATTTCATGTTTTTGCAGTAGCAGCGCATTCTGGCGGTTAGGGATGTCACTTTTCACTCCATCTAGTAAATTGGCTTCTAAGCCCAAAGAAACAGCGATTGGCAAGAATGAATCCTCGTTTTATTTCTACTGAGTTGACAAAGTTTCTTACTGCCTCACAGTTATAGCTGTTAACTCTTACGTTTTGTCCAATTCGTCGACGTTGGGACGTTGTCCCTACTTGCCGAAATCATGTACTGGTTTCGGCCCTTATTTACCGCCTAAATTCATTCCAATACCAGGGTGGCAGCCGGCTGAATTCTGCCAATTATGTCAATATCATCGGCGTGCGCTAGTGTGGCACAGGCTTTTGAAAGAGTGTGCCTATGGTATTGGCTTGTGAGTTCCGCACTATTATCTGAAGTATGTAATATTAAAGAAGTCACATGACAGCTCGTCACCTTGTCTAAAACGTCTCTGTTAAGTCGTTAACGACTTTGATGGATCAGCGAGCGCTGTCCATCGCCGTTCTCCACAAATGGACGAGTTTGGAAGGCATACTACGAGTAACTCGTCTCTATAAATGCTGTAATATGCGGCCTGAACATCGATGCAAAGATGATGGGTATCGACTTGTATTTCTTGAGTTGGGATCTGCTAAAGTGTGAATATTTAATCAATTCTGGATATTACTGGTCTAAAACTATACCGCTAGAGGCCATAAAATATGGCAGATACGATCTTGTACTCGATGCTGAGAAGACTTACACGTCTATAGCTGGGACAGTTGAGAGGATCTCCTTTCTTATGGATGGGAGAAACGATAAATTCATCAGATATACACGCTTTTGACCAGATCTTAGAAATGAGTTGGCGTATACTCTTCACAAAGTCACCTGCAGTAGCCTAGAATACCAAGGCCGTTAAGCGGTCTCTATTTCTATCCCCACTTCGTTTTGGTCAGGTGGACTGAAGTTTGGCCAAACGGCGTCTAAGTTGAATGACGGGATATTGGTCTTCATCGCTGTTATATAGTTTTTTTTCCATATTCTCAGCAGCTACTGGTACTCTACTACAAGATTTCTTTCTACATCTCTACAGGCTTTTGTACGAGTTCTGTTGCCTTGACAACTCAAAATCAATTTTTTCGTCCGGAATAGGTGATGTCACGAGTGGCCTTCGTTCTTCGTTGCTGCTACGCTTCTTGTTTAGCTGCATGTGCTTGTCGACATTTTTCACTAAACCAAAGATTTATTAGTGGTGGTCGGGTGAACCGCGTCTGTGACGGCGCTCTGAGAGGCCTCGTACGGTGACCTGTGAGCGAGGAAATCACTTAGAACCTTAACAACTCCATTGCTGTATCCAAAATAATGGAACCAATGTAGAAGTGGACTATGCTATGGTGATGTACTTTTTCAAAGGCATTTGGGGTATCTAGAGAGGAGATCATTGTTGTAATCATTACTGTCGAGCGACTGTGACCGACAGTTCTCAAGGGGACCATCTCAAGAAGGCAAACCCGATAGAATACTAATACATTGTTCGAAATGAATTGATGAAAGAGGACTCACTCATAGTAGAAGGTATCACACACGAATACTTTATAACACGAAGTGGTTATAAAAAAATTTAGTTTTCACGCCATCTCCATCAATTCAACGTACTGCGAATATTTAATTCACTGCCTTCACCTAAAAATCACCCTGCACACATTGATTACTGACCTGATCTGGATTTAAGATACAGTCACTATTATTTTTACTGCTCGCTCCAATCAGCCAAACAAACAATTTCATATTATTTAATACCTCCATATGCATATATAGATCAATAAGGATAAACAAAGGCAAATTGAATTGGTTTAAGCTAAGTAAGACTTTATCGTTATTAAACAGCTCAGAATCTTCTTATAAGCTATTTCAAAGTAATCGATACCAGCATCGGCTAAAGACATTCTGATTGACATGCTCAGATACGCAACATAACGATGAGTAATTGGTAAACAGTATGCGTTAACCATAAATTATCATCCGCACGTTACGCAACGAAGACTTCGCTTTATGTACCCAAGACACGTTTATCCGTATCAAACTCATAAAAATGTATTCCTATACACCGCACCAGTTACGATTTCTTCAAAAAATCTCCAGATGTTTAGGAGATACACGAGTATATCCTGTGCTATCCCGTATAGTAAATTGTTACCAAAAGTGCTGCAAAAAAAAAAAAAATAAATAAATAAAAATAAAAAAAAAGAAATCTTGTATCTGTCCATCAATGTCTTGCCAAAAAATTGAACATCTGCCGTACTGAACATCAAATCGAAATCACAATTTAATTATTCCCAACAGCCTTGCTCTTAGATTGTGGATTCGTCCTTTTACTGGACACCTTCTATCCTATTCATCAATTATTGCCCATCTAGATAAACGTAAAACCTTTTCTGTTGTGTGTTCTTTCATGCGCGGCAGTTCGTTCCATTTGAGGCGCGCGAACACTCATCACCTAAAGCATCTCGTCCGTTACCCGATTATCGCTCTTAAAATTAATTAATCTTCAATCGAAATTTGAATTCACGAAACCCAACACGATATCCATCCATATCCTGTCCGCACGATTGCCACCACAGGCACTACTTCTAGCGTCAGGACTAGGGAAATTGGGAATACGGGCACATTCTATTGGGAGCTTTCTCATTTCTCAACAATTCTACCCTCGGTGGTATCTTGTTCACTTTCCCTGATGATTCCGTGCCTCTTAATCAAACGTCAACGATATTGAATCGAATTTCTTTGGGGAGGATTTATCCTCCGTGCTAAGGTTGGTACTATCTGACGGATGGTGATGGCAGTTTGGATAGGATACGATAGGATACAAATGCGGATACGTGTACGTGAACGCATCTGTGTTGCGCTTGAGTGTTTTTCTTCTGTGTTTTTTTTTTTGCTTACTCTATTTTTAAACCTGAAATTTGCGTACCAGAGTAATCAGAGTTGCCACAGTGACATGTGCAGTCTAGTTCCCACTTTGTTTCGGAAGCATTTTTCTAGCTAGTCGCATTTTGATAAAAATTATTACAAACCGTTTAAGAACTTCAGAGACTGTACACCCTTTCACAAATGAACACTCTTTACAAGAATTATAAACGTTCCTAATGTTCCTAATGTTGAACTGGGTAACATGACACTAAACACCTTTGCTAATGAACCAGAATCTATTAGAGTATGCATATGAAGTTACGCAACGTAGAATTATACGAGTATCAGGGACTCGTGTGCTCTTCGAGCAAAGAACGTCGGCTTCTCCTGAGAAAAAATATGAGCATAAGAAGCGAGCGTGGAGAGGTACTACTTCAGGAAGTACTGCCGAACAGAAACCTGTAAAGCTGAGCAAGGAAATTTGGTGGAAGCATTTCTGCGGACGACGGGTATGGAACAAATCCTGATGTCAGGCAGAATACACTATTCAACCGTCCATTCGATCTAAATGTAGATAGCCTGTCTAAACTTAGGTATAACAACCGGTTGCCGGCTCGGGCGTTCTACTCGCTGGGTTATCAAAAGCAGCAGGAGATGACTTAGTGGAGAACATATATCATCTCATTCCCACTATTTTTTTCAGAGCAAAGTATGCCGATACTTACCACCTCCTTACCGATTTCAGAGGTCATATGAGGGAATGATTTGAGATCAATTATCGACAACCATGTACAATATATTTAGTTTAGGGATTACTGCCAGACTCGTCGGTTAGTGCAATCTTACCGAAAGCTTTGTTGTCAAAAACTGATTTAGACAAGATGATGCGCGGTCATGTGACAGATCTTATTTGAGAAAATCGTCCGAGCCCCCTAGCGGCACAGTACAGGCTGATTTCAGCGACATTCTAGTCATTGTAACCTGCAAACATTCAAAACCAACGTACATCGGTGTCTTTCTTTCATTCCTCTCTAACTTTCTTTCTCCCCCCACGCTATGTGTAAACATTTTAAGGGTACTAAAAAACCTTCGAGCGCGCTAATTACAAAAAAAAATCGATAGCTATGACCTTAAGGTAGTTAGATATCTTGTCTGCCTCGGCACCGATAGTAACTCTGATAATGATAACTCGTCAGAATCAAATGAAATGTTCCACTTGCCAATCGCTGCCACCTTGACCTAAAAAGTCAACTAAGTACAGTAATAAGGCCTTATCTGGAAACACCAAGGAGTCTCTATGTACAAACCGTGTCATCCCAGTCTTGCTCTATGCCGCAGAAGCGTGAACTTTACGTAAGGCAGATGCAGATATCCTCGGTCGTTTTTGACTGGTTTTTACTGTTTGCGATGACGGGTTTTTGGGGAGTATGGATAACTTTACGTACAGTGACATCGAAGAAAAAAGTGTGTCAGTGGTCTGAGATGGCTAGGAACGAGTCTTCTATCCTAGCCGGAAGAACAACGGAGCAGAGGACGATTTAGCCATATGTGCAGTGCGTAAGAGGTCTCAGTTGACCGCAAAGAGGTTTATTGGGTGAGACATCTAAGTCAGGAAGTAAGGACGTATACTACGATGTATGTGTCATGTCAACAGTGAGTTGGAGCTGTTTAGGGCGTGTTGATTAGCATTCTGCGCTAAGAGCTGCTTCAAGCTAAAGCATTTAAAAATGATGTTCCAATACTATCAAATCAGAGATGCCTTGCGACTGATGTACAATTTGTGTTCTAAGGAAAGTGCTGATGAATTTATTCGACGATGAACTTGATCTGTTAAGCAGGAATAGCAAATTGGCTGGACAGATACACCACATCCCAACTGAAGCGACATCTGAACTCCTATTCAGTAAGAAATCGTTTGACCTTCTCTTCCTGTGTTTATGTCTCGTGAACTGCGTATCAGTTTTCCCTCTTTATTCATTTTACTTACGAACTAACATCGATTGCTACAATCCGGCGTGGACAATTCTCGATCGAAGTTGGCCGAGGTCCTCACCCACTTGTTTTGCGCCACCGGAGTGAGGTTGTCCTCTACTATGTTGTCCTTCTGGGTTGGAGTGGAAAACTTTCGGCCGGAGCGCTGGTATCCATGCGTTTAAGATGAACTACCCATTTAAGCCGGGTTATCCGAGATCGGCTGTACGGGCTACAGTTGGCTGTTGAAACGCCTTTTCCATTCTCCAAATCGATCGCAAATTACACGAATAACTCTTCTTTTGAAGCACAGAGAGCATTTCCATCTGCTTTCGTCAGTGCCAAAGTTTCTGGGCCGTAAAGCAGGACAGCAATTATCGGGGTCGTGCACAAATTCTTTTTGGTTACTCAAGACATAAATGTACTACTCAATTGCCTTTTAAGCCCAAAGGAGCAGCTATTAGCAAGAGTAATTCTTCGCATGATTTCCGCTGCTCTAGGAGTTCATAGCTGATAAAGTAGATAAAGTCCCTTCCTAAGTTATAGGCGCTTATAATCACGTTTTGTTCTTTGTGTTTCCTTCCTTCATTGACCGCTTGATCCGTCGTTGCCGCTTCTGCTTCAATAATCGCAAACGCTTGATTAATTGGTAGCGTTTGAAAGCACTATCAGTTGGCTTGAGCACTGGAGTTGGCTTGAGAGATTCACATAATTGCTTCAATGAGTTCATGTGTGCTCCATATCCAGTCATCACCTGTGCGTTAAACAGCTCAGCAGTTAAACCATCAGGTTTAGCAGTTTTGTTGGACTTCAGGTTGGAAATCATGACTTCATCTTGGTCGGGTGGTCGGAAATGTTGTCTGTCATCGTCCAAGTTGTTTGGCCCTTTTTTCTGACAGACTCTCAGCATCGACTGTGGATAAACTATGAGGTTTCTTTCTCCATCGTTGCAGATTTGTGTTCGGGGCTTAGAGCTTTGTTTTATTTTTTGGTAAAACTTCCGAAGATCAATATTCTGATATCACCTCTCTAAGGCCTCGATCGTGCCTTATATCCAAGAGAACGTCGTTTAAAAAAAGCACGAACTGGAAACACCAACATTCCTGTAAATTGTGAATCCCCTTCACCGTGGAATATTATAAGTTAGGTCTAGTCTGGCTGCCAGATGTTCTGCTCCATCTATACCGGTTATGTGGGTTCAAACCCAAATAATCCATCAAAGAACAGATAATAAATTCCTGAAGTCCTCATCGTTGCAAACATCTGAAAGGAATTTCTTTCTGTTAGAAGCCTCAAGAAGAACGGATACCTGATACAAATACACATGTCGTCGGTACATTCTCGAAAGTACAATGGCAACAGTGTTCTCCTGTGGACTGACAAGATACATTCACAGTACATGTGTGCGAGTTTAGCTACTCATTTGAATCAGAAAGGATGTTCCAACTACCAACGCATCCAAGTACGAGTATCATCCACTTGAGAATTAATGAATTGACTTGTTATTCAAGCCTCGACAGGAGGTAGGCGCTTGGGCTGATACCGCTCTCCAGCTGTGGTGAAGAATCGGAAACTAGTAGTGTGAACCATTAAATTGAAGGAATTTGATTGATTAATAGTGACCTGTCATTTTGGTCGGAGAAAGAAAGAAGTAGAAACCAAGAGAAACCCACAAACCACTCCATCACTTCCATCAATCCCATCACTCTTCGTCGCCACTTTCAACTTGGCCAGATTCGGTAGTGTTCTGTCTTCCGTTTTAGCTGTTGATGATAGTTGAGTTTTATACACAAACGAATTATGTGTCGTGTGCGTGCATCTTTATGTTCGTGTTGTTGAAGTTGAACGCTGGCGTTCAAGCTGTCCCCGGGAGGGCCGTTTTATTTTCGTATTTTCCATTTGCCATGGGTGGGTGGTCGCTTGATGGATGGAATTACTATCCATTTAGGTGGCCCTCTGCCCATCGACTCATAAACTTCTGTTGCTACTCTGTTGTGTTGCATGTGTGTTGATGTTTTTGTTAATTTTTTTTCGTTCATCTCCCCCCCAACTCACTCGAATCGCACATGTTAATCCTTTTTTTGTTTTTGCTTTTTTTCTTTGTCGCTTAATCCAGAAGCCTACAAAACGAACACGGCAAATTACAGCAAAAATGGATATATAATAAGCGCATGAGGTGGAGTGGGAAAAGGGATAGGGAGAAGGAAGGCAAAATGGGCAGGACCTTTGCATGATTTTAATAATTGCCACTACAACTGCCAGAACAAAAAAAAAAAAAAAAAATATAGTCCTAGAGAAGGCCAAACTATTTAAGGACAAAGAGCTGGTATACTGCAATAAATTTGTTATCCTGACAAATGTGTCGGATATATATCGGTATTTCCTCAATTTAAAATCAATTATATTTCCATTCTGTCCCTGAGATGGTTCGGTTTACTTCTCCACTCGGTTCTGTTATTACTCGCATTTTTTGTGCTCCCTCTTCATTCTTTTCAGTGGGAAATTAATGGCAGATGAAAAGATTATGTCACAAGGCGTTGTCCAAATAAGGGGGAAACAGACGGAGAGGGAACTTAATTTATGATGACCTTCTACTCGTACTCTGCCACGTGGTGGTCTGACTGGAAATGCTTTTCAGTGAATCAAATTGAAGACGATGGAATTACAGAAATGCTTTTCACTACATTTCATTTCATTTCATCAGGAGGAGAGATTATTGCAAGAAATTGCAGTCAGTTCCTACTTGCAGGCCTGTGGATTTTTATGTATGAGACACGTGATTGGGCTTTATAGGGGTTGTATGGCAGTAGGGCGAAGTACCCGCATTGCGTGCATCTATTCGGTGTGGTATGAACGCCTGTAGTGACACTCAAGGCTGCTTATCGCAATCACATTTGAACTGGAGCGATAATAATTACTTTGTTTGTAGTCGTCAGTGAAATCGAGGTATCGTGCCTGAAAAGGACATCTGTCGGATGTTTAACGAGTAAAAGTGTCCAATGTCCAATGTAAAATAAAACATGCAATTCCAAATTTCAGTCTCGTAGACCTCCGCTAATTGATCACGTTAAACTTTTTCCGAATCCTCAATAGTCTATGTATAGACTTAAAAACTGAGATTTGGTCTTCTATTCTTGATCTAAGGGTTGCGTCTTGAAAACCCTGTCCGTTGTTAGCTTAATCTATACCTATACGATCGGTTGAGCTGCGTCTGGACTTTATACACTTCAACCAGATATGGTTCGTCGGTATGTCAAGAGGACCATTTGTCTCCATAAAAACGTACATAGTTATGTCGTATACTTATATGTACTTACATAATTCATTGTACGTAGTTGGTCAGGTACTCTGAATTTAGATGGCCCACCAAACCAATGTGGTAGCGATTGGCTAGAGCTAACCTTCGCTGAATGTCCATTTAAATGTCATTTGCGTAGTTGGCGTTGGCTCCAAAACTGGTGAATAATGGAATTTTGTCTTTAGGGCGGTCTTTTACTTTGCCCTTTGGGGAAACTAGGCCTCATCAAACAGCTGTCACACACTATCTTAGGTTACTCTAGGGTAAATTCGAAAACGAAAGGTTGGGTGTTAATTCGCTTAACATGTCCTAAGCATCTATGGCGATGAATTCGGTCTCCTCTGACCAAGTGTCACTCGAAAAATTGACATGGACTATGGACATACCAGAAGATTAGATAGATAGATTAGATAGATATTTATTTGGTAATCATCAAATGCAATAACATAATTTCTTTCGCATATAATACTTTGCAAATTTAATACTTCATCAAAACAAATACGATAATTGCTTTATATTGATAAAATACAAAACTTAATAAAATAGGATTGTTGAAATGTAAAAACTTTCGCTAATTATACGGTCTCTATAGGTTAGAACTAGATTGCAGTGCAGTAAAAGCTCTTTATTCGCGGGGTATATGTTCCGTAAAAATGCCGCGAATACAGAAACCGTGAATATGGAATGGTAATTTATATGGGATTATAGGGGATACGTTATATAGATGACAAAATAAAAAAACAAGTACATATATACAAAAAAAATGAATTTTATTGAAGTTTTTGACCATATTGATTAATTATTATCTTTAGGCTTAGGCAGTGGTTTAAAGAATTTTGTAATTTTGTCTTGCTTGGCAGGTTTTAAAGCTCCTTCAATTCAGACCGATATTCCGCAGTGGCATTTGTCTCTTAAAATGAGACTTCGTTCCATAGACTAATCAATTTGCATAAAGAAATCACAAAGCTCATTTGCCATTCTTAAACCTTCACTAAGATTTTTCAAATTAAATGTCACGTTTCCAGGACTTGTTGAAGCATTTTCTTCAATGAGCTGTGAATTTAACATTTCGGTTTCAGTCAAATCCTCATCTCCCGATTCAAGCAACTCCTGAATGTCAATTGATTTTATCTGTTCGAATCCATCTCGTCCTATTCCATTTGCAATTCCGGCTATGTTTGCAGTCAAAGTTTGAATTTGCACAGATTCTTCGTTATTTTCCGCAGTCAGAGCAGGCCATAGTTTTTTTCTGCATTATTTCAATGTGTATGGCTTCAGTTCTTCCAATGATTCTTTATGTTTATGATACATTTTGCTATGTCAAATTTCTTCCAGCATTCCATAACATTCATATCAGGATCACATTCCATATTATTCATTTTGAAAGTTCGTAATAGAGCTTAAAAGTCTGGATTATTCCTTGGTAAAAATGTCACTTTTATATTTGGATGCATAGTTTCTAGTTCGCGAGGATGACCTGGTGCATTGTCCAACACTAGAACTGCTTTAAAGTCTAAATTCTTTTTTTTTAAATAAGTTTCAACTTCAGAAACACAACAATTCCGGTAACAGTCATAAAAAATAGCGCTAGTAACCCACGCTTTCGTATTAGCACACCAAAACACTGGCAGGTCGTCTTTGTTTTGATTTTTTAAAGCACGAGGATTTAACGATCTGTAAAGAATCAGTGGTTTAATGACACAATCTCCAGATGCATTAGAACATAGCAACAGTGTGATCCTATCCTTTGCTGCCTTAAATCCAGAGGCAGACTTTTCACTTTTAGAAATGAATGTTTTGTTTTGCATTCTCCTCCATAACAGTGCAGTTTTGTCTGCATTAAATATTTGCTTAGGTTTGTATTCTCCATCAGCTAGTAGGTTTGCTAATTTTTCTGTATATCTTTCTGCTGCAGCAATGTCTGCAGATGCAGCTTCTCCAACGATTTTAATGCTATGCAATGATTGTCTCACCTTAAATTTATTGAACCAATCTTCCGATGCTTGACATCCTCCATTTGTACATTCACCACCACAACTATCATCAGGTTCTTTAAAATGTGTGTAAAGACGCTTCGCCTTCTCCCGCACCATTGAACCTCACAGGGGCACCCGTTTTTGGTTGCGGTCTTCAATCCATAATACGAGTAACAACACCACTTCCATTTTTTCTCTTGCTGGATCACGAACAATTTTCGCTGACAGTGAAGTTGAAGCTATAGACGACCTTATTTTATCTTCGGATTTTTTTTTATCGATCGTGCAGTTGATTCGTTGACGTTGAATGAGCGTGATATAGATGCAAACGACTCTCCAAGGCGTAAACGATCAAACATTTCTACGTGGGTTGTCTGAAAAGTTTCCGACTGCAACGTAAAGATAGCGACACTCGTCAATAAAAGCTAGTGAATGCTAGTTGTGCATATTTTGATAGTTGCTTACCGAAGTTTCAGTCATTTTGGACGCGCAGTTTTTAGTTGACAGTCGTTTGAGTGAGTCGATGTGAGTGTTTTTTTGTGAAAATGGAAAAAATTTAGTATCGAGCTGTTATTACTCATAAATTCTTGGTTTTGAAAGGCAATACGCCTACGCAAATCAAAAATGAGCTGGACTTTGCACCATCATTTAACACAGTGAAATTTTGGGCAGCTGAATTTGAACGTGGCCGTAAGAGCTTGGGAGATGATGAACGTTCGGGACGTCATAGTAGAGTTTATGAAAATGTCCAGAACATATTAAATCAAGATTTAGGCATGAGGAAGCTGTCCGCGCGTTGGGTGCCGCGTTTGCTTACGTTAGACCAAAAACGTGTTCCAATGAACATTTCCAACGCTCTGTTGGCGCAGTTGAGGAGCAATAAATCCGAGTATTGGCGCCGATTAATTACTGTAGATGAAACTTGGATACACCATTATACGCCCGAAACAAAAATTTAGTCAAAACAGAGCCGAGCCGACTGGAAAAAAACACTTTTTTCGGCTGGGAAAGTGATGGCAACTGTTTTTTGGGATAGTAAAGGAGTTGTCTTAACCGATTATCTTCAAAAAGGAAAAACCATTACGGAAGCATACTTGCCAAGCTGAAGGCAGAAATTGCGGAAAAACGGCCACATTTGCAGAAAAATAAAATCCTGTTTCACCAAAGCAACACGCAGTCTCACACCTCAGCGGTTGCCATGGCAAAAATCCATGAATTACGGTTTGAACTGCCTGACCATCCGCCTTATTCACCCGATCTAGCCCCATCTAAAAACTACGCTCGGAGGACAGAGATTTTCGTTAAATGAGGAGGCAATCACCTTCGTGAACAATTATTTTGCAGAGAAAAACGCCAAGTACTATTTGGACGGGTTAGAGATGTCGGAGCATCGCTGGGAGAAGTGTGTAGAGTTACAAGGAGACTATGTAGAAAAATAAAAGAAATTTTTGAGAAAAAATGTCTTGTATCATTCTTCGGTCGGAAACTTTTCAGTCAACCCTCGTATTTTCACTTTAAGCGGTAACACAGATTTTTTTCGCGTCGAAACTCGTTTTTCAATTTTTTTAGTAGATATTATAAATTAGGAAGACAGCGGTAGAGACGTGTTACTCGATCACAATTTTTGTAACGAATAGAAAGATGAAACAATAAAACACGCAAAGCGGCTCTTACTGTTTGTTTACAGATGGTGGCCAAGTCATTAGCACACTTGTTTAAATTTCCGGAATTTTCCCTTAATTACTTCCGAAAGGGGTTTTTTCCAAATTTTATTGCTTTGACCTATACTAAATAGATTTTTTGAAATTCCCAGAATTAATTAGATAAAATATTTCTGCGCTATGTTGATTGGTATTTAAGAATACTTAACATAAAAACCGTTTTTTAAAACCGTGCTTATGACTTGGCCACCCTCAGTACATTATCACAAACGTCGACCGCGGCAAAGCGGCTTGTGTCATAGGCCGAACCAATACAGCGGCGATATCATTTAACAACATACTTTAGGTATAATTGTAATAAGGTCTATATTACTTTTTTTATTAGTCCATTTGAATCCTTTTTATTAATATGCATGTACCGATGTATCGATTAGATCCGCGAATAAAGGAATCTTTAGCCGCGAATATAGGAATTGGGTCGCATTTTTTAAATCCGCGAATAGGGAGCGCGAATAAAGAGCTTTTACTTCTACTGTATTGGCATAATTTTTTAACTTCGATTTTATTTAGCAGTGCTATAACTTCGTTTTCCGTCAAAAAAATTGGATCCCAAAGTGTTCCTTCTTATTTCTCTTAAAAGAGGACATTTTCCCATGAAGTGGATAATATCTTCTTCTTCACCCAAATTATGCGAAGATCACAAGATGGGTAAATCTTCCCTGTGAGGAATAAAGTTTAGGTGTATCAGCTCTCCCCGTAGCCTGACCATCATTGCTATTTCATCGACGCTATTTTCTTCTCGAAGATAATTCTTTTCTTCCAAATTGTGGTTAAGTTGGGAATATACGGAATGTATTCAGAAAATTGGAAAGTTTATTCATCTAAATCTATATTGTCCACTTCAGAGTAATCCCCATCTACTGCAACACACTTATGCTAGCGCTTGATCCAATCCTCAAAACACTTTTTATGTTCGGTTTTCGGTATGTCCATCAGTGCTTCCTGCGATTATGCATTACTGCATGACTTCCTCTCGGCTGTTGAAACGCGTTCCCTGTGGTTTTTTAACTCGATTGAACAGAAAGAAGTCACAGGGAGCCAAATCAGGTGAATTCGGTGGCTGTTGGATGGTATTTGTTGCATTTTTTGTCAAAAAATTACGAATAATGATGGCACTGTGCGACGGTGCATTATCATGGTGCAAAATCCACGAGTTTTCTGCCCACCATTCGGGTCTCTTTCGGCGAATTGCTTCACTCAAACGTCTCATAACGCCCAAATAATACTCTTTGTTTACTGTCTGGCCTTCTGGCAAAAATTCATGATGCACTACACCGTTGTAATCCATGAAAACCGTGAGCATTGCCTTCTTTTTTGACTGAAAACGTCGTGGTTTTTTTGGTCTCGGCTCATTTGGTGAACGCCATTCACTTGCCTGATGTCTGGATTGCGTGTCGTATTCACAAACCCACGTCTCGTCTCCAGTAACGACCCTTTTGATGAATGTGGGAAATATCGCAAATCATCTCTTCTGCGACGTCAACACGGTCTCTTTTTTGCATGAAATTTAGGTCCTTTGGCACCAACTTTGCTGCTACACGACGGAAACCAAAATCATTAACCAAAATGTCTAGGATGGATCCACAGGCAATGTTCAAGTCCTCCACTATCTCCCTGATGGTTAATTTGTGGTTATTGACCAACATTTCTTTTACTCGTACTTCATCAATGTTTTCGTCGGTTTTCGATGTCGATGTGGCAGTGGCAGACCACTGCGTTCATCATCTTCGATTGACTCACTACCACTTTTGAATCGCTCGTGCCACTGGTAAACGACTGTTTTCTTTAGAGAATCGTTGCCGAAACACTTTTCCAACATTTCCAACGTTCGCGCACCATTAAATCCGTTTTTTACGCAAAATTTAATACGAGTTCAAGTTCGTTGTTGCAAATTTAAATCCGTTTCTAAAATTGTAAGAAATCGCCAACACATACAGTTATAGATGTACTCTTGGCTACGTAACTGTTGCAAATGTCAAGCTATGACACTAAGATTTAGAGGGAATGTCAACAACAGATTTACCAACTTAAAAAAAAAAAACAGAACTCAAATCGGAACAATGGGAGCGCCACACGGTGCTGTGGTGCGGGAACTTTTTAATCAAGATGGTATTGAGAAAGCCGGTTGATCATTAGCTGTAATGAATCAGGAGAAGACGCCAAGAGCACGATGTCGTCTGCGAATAGCAGTGCCATGATTATATGACCCGCGTATTCGATGCCACACGGTAAGCAGCTTACGAGATCACCAATGAACAAAGCAATCAAGCTTGGGTCATAGTACAACCTTGTCTGACGCCTGATTCAGTTTTAAACCACTCAGACCTCTCTGTGCCATTGTGTCAGTATATAAGTTTTGCATGACATACCAATGTTATAGAGCTTGTAGAAAAGAGCCTGTCTATCAACCGCATCAAATGCTGACTTGTGGTCCACTAAAAACGCATATAGCCTCTCCTTTTTGCTGAGAAATGAATCTGCAATACTTTTCAAAACAAAAATGTGGTCAATTGTTGAGTAGCCTGGTCTAAAACCTGTCTGGTACTCTTACAAGAGCTTATTATCGTTGATCCATGTGTCGAGACATCTCTGTAGAATTAGCGTGAAGATTTTGTAGCAAGCATTTAAGTAGGATATGCCTCTGTAATTAGATAGCTCCGACGAACTTCCTTTTTTATGTATTGGGAAAATTCTGAATTCTTTGAATCCTTTCGGTATCGATTCTGTTTCCAACATCGTATATACGATGTAAGCGTAAGTCTATCGATGAACTCTGTGGTGCCATATTTATGTATAAAATTCGCTTGGGACTCCATCAGAATCAGTTGATTTTCCATCCTTGAGCTAAATCAATGCTTCAGGAACCTCTTGCTGTGTTACGACCGCATTTAACACTTTATGAGCGGAACCAGGGGGTGCGTAGTGAAAATTGATTCTTGTGCTGGATTTAATAAATTCTTAAAATGCGTTGCTAGAAGATTGGTGTATAGTCCATGATGAATGTTTAAGCTCTTGCGATTCAGCTTCCTAACCAAGTTCCAAAATTCTCTCGCATTCTGGCAATGGGCCCGTCGCTTAGATTTTTTTATTTTATAGAACTTAACACTCAAGTGGGTATGAATACACTTATAATGCCTCAGTATGTGTTAGGTTTTTTGGAAAATGGGATAGAGAGAGAAAGAAAGGCCTTTGGGCTCAGTGGTTATTTCTCTCCATGGATGGCATCCAACATTTAATGGGGTGACTAAGGAAGTTGGCTTGATGTTGATTTCTAGTCAACTAGTTGATTTTCGTTAACTGAAAAAATTGCATGATATGTCTTTCGGGCGAGGCTGGGATTTGAACATCGAACCTTCCGATTTGGAAGCCAGTCCACTACCACTTGAGCCACGGCCACCCGTGGTTTTTGAAATAACCCTCGTTTGAACTACCATATGCTCTTAGCTAAGCAAACGATAACTGCCTGGCTTTTTTACGTTCGAGGTCAAAGCAAGGAGCTGTACAGTCTTTCCTAGCGTTTCTTCAGGAAGAAATCGAATAAGATGCTTTGGTGGTTTCCTCCAACTGGCTTACGTCGCATACGTGTTGGTCTCAAGAATATATGTCCAGCTTCTCTTGATACTCTGTCGCCTTAACCGGATTCCATTTAAGTTTAGGCAATATTTGCGTCATCCGCAGGTATTTGTTGAATCAATAACAAACCATCTTCATGATCATGATCCCACCCCTATCAAAATAATTTTTTTTTCGTTTATTTGAAGAGATTCGCCTCGTATTTGAACTTCTACGCCCTTGTTTCGTGAATTTATGTCGATTTTTAGCTTATTTAATTGCCTTCCGCGCTGGATAATCCTTGTGGATAGAAGTACCAGTGTTATGCAATTTAGATTTAGCTTGAAGCACACCAACAACATCATCATGGACAGCCATTTCTATAATAACATTTGAAGTTCTACTCCCAGAGCTTATTGACGTGCTGCAGGTATTTTAGAGCTGTCATTCGTTTGCAGGAGATCCAAGTAAATCGCTTTAGCTTTCTCAACATACGAGTATGTTTTCTCGATAACCAGCTAGATTAAGACAGTAAGGATCCTATAAAAACTCTTAACACTTCATTGTGCAAACTTAATTTGAAAACCATGGTTCGGTTCGCCAAACTTATCGTGCGCTACTTCCATTTTACGATCGACATAATCGACAGTTATTCTGAACACGATGAATCGTTTTCGCACCACATACCGTCGTGGAGCGCAGTGTTGAGGAGAATCCGAATGTGTCGATTCACCTTGTGCATAGAAATTTGAGCTATGCCGATCCACTTTGTGGAAGCTTTTACGAAAAGATCTTGGCTTAAAAGCTTATAAGATCCAGCTTGTGCAAGAGGTTAAACCGCGTGACCATTATACGTCTCGTAGATTCGGTAGAATGGGCCGAAAACATTATTCAACATGATCCTCATTTTCAACGCAAAATTTGGTTCTCCGATTAGGCCAGTTTTGGTTAAATGGATATGTAAGTTAGCAAAATCGCCGAATTTGGAGTGGAGAAAGCCTTTGTCGAGACTCCCTTACAACCATTAAAATTCACTTGTTGCTGTGCTTTATGGCCTGGTGGAATCATCGGTCCATATTTCTTTAAGGACGATGCCGGTCAGAATGTTACCGTTAATGGAGAGCGCAATAGAAACGTGATTTCTGACTTCTTCGTTCCTCAGTTGAATGGTATTGACGTGACAAAGCCTTTGTTTCAACAGTATGGCGCAAAATGCAACACGGTGCGCGACACCATCAACTTAATGCAGAAAACATTTGTTGAGAGCATAATTTCGCGAAATGGACCTTTGAATTGGCCTCCATGATCCTGTGATCTTACACTTTTAGATTACTTTTTTTGGGGTATGTGAAGTCACTAGTCTATGCGGATAAACCAGAGATGTTGGACGATTTGGAAGTTCACAAGTTCGCCATGTTATTCCTGATATACGGCCCCAGTTGCTCCGTAAAGTTGTCGAAAATTGGACTTCACGATTGAGTTTCATTCATACTAACCATGGCGCGAATATGCCCGATATCGTATTTAAAGACTAATGGCATAAAATTACCTATTAAATAAAGCTAATATGATAGACATTAACATTAGCTTTAAATGTTTTATTGTATATTGAATTTGTATAACTCTAAAAAAAACACCCTCTATTTGCCACTTGTTCAGACTATTGCTTGTTCCGTCTTTAGAAACGTCGTCGATTTCCTTCAGTTTCGTTCAGTAAAACATTCGAGAAGGACGCTATTTGAGGAACGTTTGTTTTTTATCGATAATTGTTCATTTTTGGATTAGTTTGGTTTAGTTAGATGTAATCTTAATTCAATATTAATTTAATTTTCGTACATACGTGGTTAGCAATTAGAGCATGGCGTTAGCCGTCAGCCGAAAAAAATTATTTAACATCGAATTAAAAAAAAAATAGTTGTTATAATACTGTCATAACATGTAATAATATCTAACAGTTAATTTAAGAGTTAATCAGAAACTTTTGTTTATTATTTGGGAACGATATTCCCATGCGGTTTTAACGTATCTGACTAGAGTTAGCCAGCCGTCGCAGCTGTTTAAAATAATTTTAATTCATCCATAGATTAGTTTTGCCCCAGTGGGCGCGTCTAATGCGTTAAGAATGGGGCAGGTTCCGATAAAATATATCACGTCCACTGCTATATGTCGGTTACACAGTGTACATTCAGTGGATCGGTCGCTCCGATGGGGCATACACAATAGTTTAAGCACGAAAGCGCTCTCCTCTCGCTTTGTACCAATACTGTGTTGTCGTGAAAATAGTTGTTTGTTAGGTTGTGCTCCAGCTTTGCCTTGCTCGTTTATGGAAAAGTTAAAATTTTGTTTCCTGACAATATTCCATTGGGTTTCCAAGGGTTTTTTCCATGTTTCAGGGTTGTTGCTGTCTAGTTGCAAGCATAATCTTGACCACTCGCCAAAGAATTGAGATTTGCGTTGCACGATATGGGATGCCACTATTTTAGGAAGTCTTTACCGGCGGTATTCCATTATCTTTCTGATGTAGCCGAAGTGAGGCTTTAGAGTATATAAATGAAGCATGTACGTTGGAGTGTTTTCTGGTAGACGAAAAATTTTCTTTAGGAAGTATCTTAACATAATTTCAACGTCATCATACTGGAAAAGTCCCCAGACCTGTGCAGCATAACACCTTACTTCCGCTTCAAACAGTTTGTAATTCACACTTGTTGCGACGTTATTTTTGCTAAGGAGTCCTTTCAAGAGAAAGTGTGGGAGTCAGGATTACGCCTAGATACTTGTATTCTTTGGCCGTTTCTAGTTCCTCACAATCCCAGGTCCATTTCTCATCCCTAGCGTATCTATCCGGGCCAGTTTTGCACCTGGCTAAATTTCTCCTAAACCACCTTTGGCTTTAGTGAAGAGATCAAGAGATCTCTGACTAGCGCATGCGATAAGCTTGACGTGGCCTTGGTGCCAGCCAGCGTCGCTTATGATGGGAGGTGGTCCGGGGTTTTCCCGCATGATGGCCAAGAAGTTGCTCGAAAGCTTTAGCTTGGCCAACTGCCACCGTTCGGGTGTTATTGATTCGTCGGTGTCGTTCGTGTCGATTACCGCGATCATTATTGCGTCCTTCGGGGTTTCGCTGAAAGACCTTAGAGATGTGCTGTTGGATGGCCCAGGGGTTTTGGTGTTGTAAGTTTTTGGCCTCTTGGGAACCGGCACGGTCACCTCCAACGATCTCTGGCGCTTGGAAGAATCTTTTGTTGTTTTAGGAGCAGTGGAGGCAGTGGGTAATCCGTCTTTTAGGATGTTGGTAGCCCACTCAATCTTGCTCTTTATATCCGCAGTTCTCTCAACCTCCGGAATGGATCCTTTTCGGCGTCTTAAGTAGAGCACCTTAGATGGAGCTTGCCAATACAGCTGAGCCCCAAATTCCTCCTCAGAGGTAGGAGCTTTAGTAGCAGCGACAAGTCCTGGCATAAACTTGCTGCTGCTAGGGGTGGAGGAAGTGATAGGACCATGGCTTGCCACAGTCTTAACACTCCATGAAGATTTCTTTTTAGGCTCGTTGCGTCTGCCTTTAGAGGATGGTTCACCATGGCCTGCCACAGTTTTATCTCCGCTCGACAATGCAGGAGCCTTGCCGGTCACCGACTGTTTTTTTTTTTGAGATATTATCCATAATATGGTTCCATGTGTAGCGGAGAAAGGATGGCTTATCTGTACAGAGATCAGCTGTATTCAGATAAGACTAGCTAATCCGGAGGTCGCCAGGTATCCGGATACTCCGTTCGCGACTGAGCTGTGTTTGGAGATACTGGGCCGTCAGCCAGGTTGATCTTCGGCACGGGTCATATGACACCTTGATTCAGCCCAGGGGAAGTAGGAGTGGTTGAGAGGGGAGGTGGGTGGGCGGCGGTGTCCTTTAGTTTAAGGATTCGTCTGGAGAGTTTTTCGAGATTCATTGACCCTACTCAGCCTGTACAACTCGACAAGTTCGATGCTCACGGTAGATCTAGTGTGTCCATAATAAAAAATAAATCTCGAATCAGTCTTAAGCTCTGGATGAATATTTCGCTTCTCAAACAAATTAAGCTCAAACATAAACTGAGCAGCACTCGTAAGTCTTGCAAACGTCGACTCAACCGAACTTTGAAAGTACGCTACAGCCATATACTCTATCACTCAAAAGTTTAGGGTCAATCAGAAACCCGACCGGAAATGGTCTTATGTGTTAAAAAAATATCGATAGGGAAATATTGTAATTCACCTCTCTTACTGTAAAGGACTTCGAAAGCCAGCCTGTATAATTGTCGCTGTAAAAGTGTTTTTTTTTTTTTTTTGTTTAACAGAGAAACCACAATTCTCTAAATTCAAAGGTTAAGCAGCTAAGTTATCGGTCAATTTAATGCAAAACCCACAAATCAATCAGCCAACAAAACCATACCCGAATTTGTCCTTTTGATCGATATGAACCGATGACCAAAGTCGTTAACGCTTCAATTAACACAATTTAACACTGCATTAATTACATTTACACCCCGATGAAATTCTCATGGCAATCAAAGGAACGTCATCACAATAAATTGTTTCTCCAATTTCAGACCGAAAAGGTGTGATAATAATCCAAAATCACTGCCTAACACTACCAAATGCTTGCTTAGTCATAAGATTATAACCAAGAGAATACATACAAAACCCATTAGCTTAACCACCGACACAAAGATACATTCCACATGCTTAGTTACCAGCACGATGGTGCTAAACAATTTATTAGTCCGTGATTTACTCTCAAAGGCGTAATTAAATTACCGCTAATGTGGGTAAAAATACAAGAACTTTTCTATGCATCATGCAGAGGATGGAGCCTCCCCCCAGAGGATATAAAAAGGCAAAAAAACTCTGCCAGGGGTATAGAATGTTGGAGCAGACCGCGCAATGAACAGACAGTCAAGCGAAATTTACTCGCAATCTACTATCCGTATTCGTTCTTAAAAAAAAAAAAAATATAAATAAATAAATACAAGAAACCGCATTAAGCAAACTTTAAGGATGTTAAAGTTGTGGGTAGATGGGGACCTACCTTGATGATCTTACATATACGAGTACTAGTAAATAACTTTAGATACATTGTAGCATCGGGGTAGGCGAAACGGAAAGAAAAAAAACACCCTAGAATGGGCGTGTGGTGATATCTTTAGAATGCAGCCCTGTAGCCTCACAAGATAAAGTTCTTTCAAATACCATTTACAAATAATCTTCACTCGATGAAGAGGAACATATTTAAAAAAATAAGAACGGACTCCAGTCAAGGGAAACGGAAACTTGAACATCTTCCACAAAGTTTTTCGGTCTTATCTCTGGTTCTTTTGCTTTTTCTACTACATATCTGCAGTGTTGCTGTTGATATTTGAAGAGAATGCATCCGAACCGAGAAGGATGCTGTGGAGCAAAAGAAACGATTTCCGTTTAACCATACGAGTATTGCTTTTTCTTTTATTTGTATTGTATCGCCTGGGTTTGCCTTCCTATTCCACGCATCGTGTTCCTTGATGACGACATAAGTTAGGAGGACAACGGCCAATACCTGAACGACCAACTCCTGGTGAACGTGTGCCCATTGAGGTGAAAAAGGCGAAACGCCAGTAAAAATCTAGAGACCAAGAGCCAAAGCAAATGGAGGAAAAAAGTGTTTTCGACTTTTATTTACTTATAAAGAGGGTCAATTCAGAGAGTTTTTCATCAGCTTTCCATGTCATCAGCCCCTCTAGCTTTTGCTCGTCCTAGTTTTCTACTTTTACTTGGAATAAAGCATGTACGAGTACCTATTGACGTTGACTGACTGGAGGGTGAACACTGCTAAACTTTAGATATGTTATGTACAAATTGGTATTTGAAAAGCAATTTTTAAACACTGAAGACGACAACTATGACGATGATGAAGAGGAAGACGTAGAAAAGGGAAAGTTTTATCAAACCGATAGTTTACCAGGATGTGTATATACCTAGCCAAGTACCTACAGAGGTTAACTAATTGCATTTCATTGGATAAAAGAGGATATTGTGCCATCAGATGAGAGTAGTCGATTGAATGGCTTGAAGTTACTTGGCATATGAACTTTAGTATTGGGTATATAAGGTTTGTGTTTTCTTTTTTTCTTTTTCTTCGAAAGCTTTAAAAGTAGTTATCGATCAAAGATCGAATTCCTGGAAGAGAATTTAAGAGGAGATATGACGGTAACATATACAAACAGTCTTACGGCCTAGAAAACTTTCAAGGGAATGGTAGCATTGATATGTTTGAAGACCAACATTAGAAGCATACATAAATTCGAAACAAAATGCATTGCCACATTCCTTACAGTAAATCTTTTGATGGTAAATGTGGGCAATTGATATCCCACAATACATTTGAATGTTTGTACCAAGAATCTCAAAAGTTGGTCAACAGTTTTTCAAGAGGAGAATATTTACCACGTAAAGAATATCTTCCTAACAAATCCGTTTAAATACAATTTTGGGTCAGGGTAACTCAAGGCTATAAACATCTCAACAGATTTGGCGCTATCATACGCGAAATATTTAAAAAAATAGGATTCACACCAACCTTACCACCAAACAGGCACTAAAAGTCTACTTAACACATGAATCCGAACTGCCTTCAAAGAAACTTTGTATTCTTGAGCAAGCTTGGATGTACATCCAAGTGAGAGGGTTCACTAAGAACTTAAATGCAGTTAAGCTCCCGGTGCAAACAACTTCGCATTCTCCATCTTACCACTGCGCTGTACCTTGGGGACGGATTCGAAGACTTTTCGGATCCGAACATTGCTGTCTGTCCAGGCTACAGACTTTCGTTCTTCTGGATAAGTCGACGTCGCTGTAGAGTTCGTCATTATATCTCTTACTCCACTCACCAACTATGCAGACGGGACCGAAAATCACCCGAAGAATTTGCCTCTCAAAGCAACCAAGAGCACCCTCATCCATTTTTGATAACGTCCATATCTCTGCGCAGGACTGGGATTATGTTGTTCGAGAGAAAGCTTTGCTAGTCAATTGCCTTCGTAACCCAAAGAAGCAGTGATTGACAAGAGTTATTCTACGTTTGATCTCAGCGCTGATGGCGTTGTCTGAATTAATAGTGGAACTTAGGTAGACAAAGTCGTTAATTACCTCAAAGTTATATCTGTCAAGGCCGACGTTCTATCCGAGATGTCGGTGTTGGGTGTCCTTTCTTTTTGACACCATATACTTGGCCTTGCCCTCGTTGACGGTTAAATCCATCTTCGCCACTTTCATCTCAATGCTCGCGAAAGCGCCACTGAAATCCCGCTACTTTCTTCCGATTATGTCAATATCATCGGCGTATGCGAATAATTGGATGAACTTTGTGCCTCTAGAGACGAACAAGGGAACATACATAGTATACGAGTCGCAGTCGATGCTGTGGATTTAGAAAGGGAATTTCTGTACACTGTATAACGGTGATGAGTGATGACGAACCAAATATGGCGGAATGAAACTAAATGAATGAAAGAAGTCAATCTGGACGGTGTCGATCAACAATTCCGTCCATCTGACCTAGATGAAGTGAAGATAGCCATATCTAAGCTCAAGTCCAACAAAACTGCTAGAGCGGCTGGAGCCTGACTGCCGCCGAGCACATCAAAGCTACAGGCGATGACCTGGTAAGGAGCAAACACCAACTCATCTGTAAAATACTGTCGGACGAAAGTATGTCCGATGAATGGTGAAAGGAGACTCTCTGAATTTCGCCAACTATAAAGGCATAAGTCTTCTTAACATCGTCTACAACACCTTATCTACCACATAGTGTGAACGCCTGAAGACGTTAGTCAATAACTTGGTTGGTTAGTGTTCGTGGCATGTTTTTTTACTTTTTGGTAATTTCTGAATCTCATTCCTGGAGTAGCAGCTTTCAATTTCCTCGACCGCTCGCTTCTCATGCTCCTTCTTTCTCCTCCTAATCCGATTTTCGTCTCCCCTCTTCTGTTCGTAGAGCTCAGGTTCAGCTCTAGTCTTCCTATGCACGGCCACTTTGTACCTCGTGGTTAAACCAAGGGTTTCGCTGTGGTTGCCGAGTGAAACCAAACAGAGGCAGCATCTCTGACGGCTTTTTGGCAATGCTGAGTCTGATCTTCGATACTTGATCCTGGCGACATACCTCTATGATGAGAGGTTGGCTACACCGAAGTCAGTAACCCGTTCGGGAATGTATGCGCTGCCGTTGATCCATCTTGACTGAGTCTCGAAAATCTGGCTTGAGGTCCAAATATGTCGGCGGTTTTAGGGATTTTACTTCACCGGGATTTTACTTCACCGTTGATCCCATCAACACTGGGTATCGTCAGGTTGACACCCCTCAGTGCCTACTCTATTTTTACAGCACCCAACCACCGGGTTCTTAATCTATCCTGGTGATAACCGCATAGTTCATTGTCATCAGGATTGCGTATATCTTCGCTCGGAGTTCCTGAGGCTGTCGTACTTAACATTTATAGTTAGTCACGAGGGTTACATCCCAGATCGGTTCTTGAGCCATCGGTGGAAATCCAACTACATCTTTTCCTTTTTCGGTTGGTGGACGCAGCCAGTCCTGGTGACAGTCAGAGTTTCGGTGACATGTCAATAAAACCGAGTCAAATGGTATTTGAAGTCAACAAATGCTTTTAAGAATCCACCCAATGCTTTAAGTATTAAAAGGAGACTGATAGGTATATATGTAAAGTAAAGCTCTCAAGAAACCGCCCAAATTTGTCTAAAGATACTAGCTGATGAAAATAGCTCAGTTTGCTCGGAGCTAAACTGGGAGTTAAGTTAGTAGCTAAGAGGCCCTTTTAGAAGTGGAAAATGTTGTATCGAAATCTCCAGCAAACATTGTCTGTTTTGAAAACGATAAAAGCTGAATATTTTTTTCCCAATATATATGTACATATAATTAGCGCCCGCTTAATTGGTTATTAGTACTCCCAAAATATTTGCAAACAGCGCGGGCGAAATATCGACTTTTTTTAGAAGTGTGAGACAGATTTAAGTGACTGTCAATTGTTGTACGTGGATGTTGTATACATAATTTTAGAGATTTTTGATCCCATTACTAATTGTTTGGTCGCGTGTGCATATAACCCAAATAGGATGTTCTGTCCTGAACCATTTTTCTCATTTCTAGCAGAAGTCTCACCTATGTTCAATAATGTAGTGGTTTGTGGGGATTTTAACAGGATCCTTCTATTGAGTGACTCAAATGCACGCCAAATTAATGATTTTAAATCGTTTAGTGGACTCACATTAGCTAATAGTTTGAATCCTACCTGTTTTAAGCCGAATGCATCACCTAATTGATCTCGTGATTGGTTCTGACCCTCTGTCAGTTCCCCTGTTCGATCAAATTTCCTTAGAAGGCATTTCTGAATACGATCTGTTTTTCTATGCGCACTAGACATCATGTTCTCTCGCACAGCTTCTCTAACATATTTCCAATATAAGGACTTTACCTTCATAGACTTATATCCCTTATAAGCTGCATTCAGCTTGGTCCTGTAGGAGCAATGCAGGTTACGTGCTAATCCGAACAGAAAATTGAATTATTTTCAGATGCTTATTGAATATCTTTACAACGTATATGTTGCTACCAAAACTGTTTTTGTCCGTAATAAACCTGCCCATTGTATACTGATGAGATTATTAGATCAATCAAGAAAAGAAACTAACTTTACAGTGAATGGAAGCGCACACGCTCTCCCGTCAACTGGAATATTTTTAAAACCCCACGTAATCCTTCAACATTTACTGTTCGTGCATCAAAACGTCAGTATTTTCCCTCTCAACTAAACACTTCCTTACCTTCGAAAAGTTTATGGAGAAACCTACGTCAGATTGGAATTATTGGTAAAAGTAGTAGTAGTTGTACTCTAGACAGACTTCCCAAAATTCTACCATGTCTCTCTAAGGTTTTCGAAAAAGTATTGGCGAAGCAAATTAAGAATCGCCTGTCTGTAAATTCCTTACTGAGCCCCCTTCAGCCCGGCTTTAGAACAGGCCGTAGATGTGCATCTGCTATGGTGAATATATTAGATGATATAAGGACTGATTTTGATAAGGGATTTGTAACTTTGCTCTGCCTTCTTGACTTCACAAGGGCTTTGGCAAAGTCAATTACTCCATACTTTGTTGGAAACTGCGATATTATTTTGCGTTTAGTGACGGAGCTGCAAGGCTCATCAGTAGCTTTTTGAGTTATAGGTTGCAAAGAGTAGCTGTAAGCGATGCATGCCCTGAGTTTAAACCCTTGGTGTAAGGTGTACCTCAGGGTTTAATTTTAGGACCCATTCTGTTCCGCCTGTTCATTAATGACTTATCATCGATTTGCAATCATGCGCCTATTCATCTCTACGCTGTTGCTGTGCAACTTTATTCTTCGAAGCCAACTAATATGACGGGCGAGTTTCACAGTTAAATGAGGATCTGCTAGCGGTTGATCAATGGCCAATGACTAATGGACTGGCAATAAACCCAAGTAAATGCCAAGTCATACCTATCTCTTACAAATCTCTTGAACTAGCTTCTGAGCCAGATATCTCACTATCAGGCACTAAAATGAAGGTAGTTGACACTGCAATAAGCCCCGGCTTTGTCATAAATCGAAATCTATCTTGTTACAATCACATCAATGTGGTAATTGGTCGGGTTTGTGGATGTATGCGCAAATTGTGGACTTCAGCTAGTTTCACTCCGCCTGAAACACGTAGAAGGCTAGTGCAAAAACTCACCATGCCTATAATATCATACGCAGAAGTAGTACACAGCAGTCTCGACTCGCTTTCTTTTCACAATCTGCAAGTAGCTTTCAATGATGCTGACAGGTATATTCACCAGCTACGCAGGTATGAGCGAATCTCTACACACACGAAAGATATTCTAGGCTGTACTCTACAGCAGCACATGAATATTCGAAATTGTATATTTATGCTCAAATTATTGTTACCCAATCACCGCCATACTTATACTCCAAGCTTGAATTTTCGCGCTCATAAGATATTATGCTTCGCAGCATTAAATATGAATAATAAAAATAAACATCGAAATAACCATTTTCACTTACTTCTAACTCTATTCTATCATCTCGTTATTTTTCTTTTCTTCCTTCTTTTCTTCACTTTTTTCGTTATTATGAACTTTGTATTTACATAAAGGGTGTTTGTTTTTAGGGGTATGCAAATTCAATATGAAATAAAACACTTGAAGCTAATACCAATGTCTATTCTATTAGCTTTATTTAATAGTTAATTTTATGCCATTAGTATTTAAATATGATATGGGGCATATGCGCGCCACGGCTAGCTCGAATGGAGCGCAACCGAGAAGTCCAATTTTCGGCAACTTTATCGAGCACCTGGGGCCGTATATGAGTAATAACACGGCGAATGTTGACTTTGAAGGTCTCTGGTTAGTCGGCATAGACTAGTGACTTCACATACCTCCAAAAAAAGTAATCTAAAGGTGTGAGATCACAGGATCATGGAGGCCAGTTAACAGGTCTATTACGCAAAATTATGCGCTCAACAAATATTTCACGCAATAAATTGATGGTATCGCGCGCCATGTTGCACCATCTTGTTTAAACCAAAGCTCTGCCACGTCAATGCCATTCAACTGAGGAACAAAACAAGTCAGAAATCGTATTTCTATAGCGTTCTCCATTGACGGTAATATTCTGTATTCTGGCCGGCATCGTCCTTAAAAAAATATGGGCCGATGATTCCACCAGCCCATAAAGCACACGAAACTATGAGTTTTAATGGTTGTAACGGCGTCTCGACAAAGTCTTCTGGGTTTTCTCCACACCAAATTCGGCAATTTTGCTTGTTTACATATCCATTTAACCAAAAATGGGCCTCATCGGAGAACAAAATTTTGCTTTGAAAATGAGTATCGAGCGGTTTCAACTGTTGCACAAGCTGGATCTTATAAGCTTTTAAGCCAAGATCTTTCCGTAAAATCTTCCACAAAGTGGATCGGCATAACTCCAATTGCTGTGCACGATGGCCAATCAACGAATTCGGATTCTCCTCAACACTGCGCTCCACAACGGCAATAACTTCTTCTGTTCGCGCTGTTTGTCGTCATTAGGGATGCGCATTATCCATTAGAGTGTATGTGGTGTGAAAACGATTCATCGTGTTCCGAATAACTTGCTGAGATGGACGATTATGTTGACTGTAAAATGGGCGTAGCGCACGATAAGCTTTGCGACCCGAAAAATGGTTTTCAAAATAAGTTTGCACAATTTGCACGCGTTATTCTAGCGTTAATCTATTCACCGTAAAATGGCAAAAGGTACTAACCACAAATCAACTCTCAACTGTCAAATTGACAATCTGTACAAACAGTGTTGCCAGTTTAACAAGCAAACCTCTAACAAAAACACCCTTTATATATAAATTCAACTTGAACATTCTCCTCTCTGTACTATTAAATACAATGTCTTAATGTATACCCCATTTCAAAATAAATTGAATTGAATTGAATTGAATTGAACTGGTGACAGTATAACAGCCAACCAGATTAGCCAGATCGATTATATTTTTGGTGCCATTCCCCTTCATTTATGTCCAAAAGAGCTTGAGCTAAGGTCGTCTAAGTTTAGTGCATGTCACCTGCAGTGTAGTGCCAACCATGTTGACGGGATTTTAGGATCTGCTAACAGCTAAGCCTAGCGTCGCGACTTGCCATAAAGGGAAGTATTGACATAACATAAATTTACCTAGTAAAGCAATAAAACAAAAGTTGATAAATGTATTTTTGTTTCTAGTTTTTAAGTTTTATAGTAAATATTATTAAATAATACAAATTTTATCTATTTTTCTTATATAATTAAATAATGTTTATTTTTCACTTTTAGGTAAGTCGGAGTGTCTCAAAAATTAGGAGGACGTGGTTCTCCACATCAGCTTAAAGGTAAATTATGTATAATTTGAACCAATTACGTTTCAGATTGACTTTCTTAACTGCGGGCTCTTTACGATAAACACAGTCATTTTTCAGACCTTTCATTCCCGGTTGCCGGCTTTCAATTTAACATTTGATGCTTTTTGTCATTCGTGACTGATTTCGGATATTCGATTTACTCTTGCATCCCGAGATTATAGGATTTTTTTAATATAGCTGGGACGTTTATGTCTTACATATCTTTCCACGCCGATTCAATACTCCTATTCCAGCTTTTTGGACTATGTCGACATCGAAGTTTTTTTTCTTTCGAAGGACTCCAAAACTCGGCGCCTAAGAGAAGGGTTGATAACGCACATCTTTGCCGAAATCCGAGCAGAAATATTCCAACTGCACGGTAGACGCAAGTGTTTTCTATCGTTGCCTGGCGTTACTGAATCAACTGATTTGAGATGTACTAAAATCAGACATTGACCGGTTGAGCTTTAGATGGTTACTTCTATCATATGTAGCCTATTGACCTTTTGAAGGTCAGTGTGGGGGTGTGGTTTGTAGTCGATAAGCCGGCCATATAAGATATGACAGAGACGTTCCTCGTTGTATCCAGTTTTGAATCAACTTTTCTTTAGTAAGCGAAGGGTAGAGTTTTGAGTTATTAACTTACTGGGGACTCGTATGTTGAATTGGACCAGTAAATTTTAGCCACCGACATCGTGTGGGAGCCTATGTTAACCCTAGACCCATGTACTGGGCACCGAGTCGTGTTCCATATCTGCTGTTGTAGAACAAGAATTATTACTCCCGACTTTCAGATGCAGAAGTGGAGGAACAGTGTATTTCCGAAGACGATGATTGTGATGATAACGATGCAGATTTTTCAGATGCGGATGATCCTAATTATGAGCCAAATGAACAAGCTGGTGTTGATATGGACTGAGACGCAGAGATGGAAATGCAACAGCAACTTGGAAGCAGGCGTGAGGAAGAAATGGAAGGAGAACCTCTTGCACCCAATCGAGGAAAGAGGTATACGGCTCGAAATGTCAAATTCAATGACATTTGGTGGTCAATGCCTGATGTATGTGAACATTGAAAAGCCATTCGAAGTTTTGTAGAAAGAATAAACCACGTTCCGAGTTGTTCAAAAATATTTTTGGGAAAAACTGACGTTTTCAAGTCGTTGCTTACTCCAAATACTCCAAATATATTGGGTCTACAAGTAAGTTTCCAGCGTTTGTCAGAGATGGCGCCACCATTGAATGCCGGGCAGAAATGTCAGACCCCATGTGTTTTATTTGTAGGTTTTGTATCTGTCAACAACTTTGCAGCGTTATATTTGAGCAGTTCTATCGGTGTCGTATATTTTATCGAGCTAAATCATGGCAAGTTTCCAGCCAAATAAACGTCATTTGCGGGAAGTGCTGCTTTTATTCTTTAATATGAAGAAAAGTGCGGCTGAGGCCTATCGTTTGCTTTCGGAAACTTATGGGGCGGAATGTATTGGTGAATCGACATGCCGCGAGTGGTTCAAACTGTTCAAAAGTGCTGATTTTGGAGTTGAAGACAAAGATCGCCCCGGAAAGCCGAAAAGTTTTGAAGACGAGGAATTGGACGCTTTACTGGATGAGGATCCGTATCAGATTCAAGAAGAACTTGCCGCATCATTGGGCGTCACGCAACAAGCCGTTTCCCTGCGCCTAAAAGCACTGGGATTCATTCAAAAGGTTGGAAACTGGGTGCCGTACGAATTGAAGCCAAGAGACGTCGAACGGCGATTTTGCATGTCCGAAATGTTACTGCAGCGGTATAAAAATAAATCATTTTTGCATCGTATTGTCACTGGTGATGAGAAATGGATTTATTATGATAATCCTAAACGCAGAAAATCGTATACAAAGCCCGGCGAGCCCGCCCAATCGACGCCGAAACGAAATATTCACGTGAATAAGGTCATGCTCTGCATATGGTGGGATCAAAAGGGTGTCGTATACTACGAACTGCTTCCGAGTGGTGAAACCATCAAAGGGCCATTATATCGAACCCAACTGATTGGTTTGAAGCGGGCATTAAAAGAAAAACGGCCAGAATATGAGACCAGGCATGAGTCCGTCATTTTTCATCACGACAACGCTCGGCCACATTTTGCGGTTTCGGTGAAAAACTGTTTGGAAAATAGTGGATGGGAAATTCTGCCTCACCCGCCTTACAGTCCAGACTTGGCACCATCTGACTACCATTTGTTTCGTTCGATGCAGAACGCTCTTACGGGAATACGCTTCAGCTCAGTAGAGGAAATCAAAAATTGGCTCGATACGTTCTTGGGCTCGAAAGACCAGAAATTTTTTTGGTCCGGAATTCATAAATTGCCAGAAAGATGGGGGAAAGTTGTAGCTTCCGATGGACGATACTTTGAATAAAGCATTGTAACTATGTTTTCATAATAAAACTTCAAATTTTGGAAAAAAAAAACGCTGGAAACTTACTTGTAGACCCAATATGTAGTTTCAAATATTGTGATCGAGACAAATATGAAAGCTAGAAGGATTTATGAGGAAAATCGTTTGTCCAGCAATTCAAAGCAAATGCACAGGTGGTACGATACAACTGAAGAAGAGGTTTATGCGTATGTTGCTCTATTGTTGTATGCTGGTGCTGAAAAAGCTCACGGAGTTGAAGCAAAGGATCCCATTCATCAAAGTAATATGGCATTCTACCGCGCAGTAATGTCTTTGGAAAGGTTTGAACAGATCAGCCGTTTTATTCGTTTTGATGATGAAAGAACTAGAGCGTTTCGTCTTCAGACTGATAAATTATGCAATTATGCAATTACGCAAGCAAGACGAAAAAAAATGTTCTTATGTTGTCAACTGCTCATCACGAAGACAAAATTAATGAAGTATCAAAAAAAACAGCAGTAATTTTGGACTACAATTCTACAAAAGGTGGCGTTGATACATTCGATCGCATGGCAACTGTGTATACCTGTAAGCGGAAAACTAATCGGTGGTCAGTAACGTTGTTTTACAAGCTTCTGGATTGTTTAGGAGTCGCCGCTTATAGGATGTTTGACATATGTAAGCCAACATGGTATACCAGCAAAAAAGATCAGAAAAACGAAAATTTGTTTTGAAAAATCGAATAGCTAAGCCCACTCTTCAAATAAATGTGAAAACTGCCATGAAGTTGATTGGCTATGAAATTAAAACTGTTACTACGTTACCTGAAGTTCGAAAAAACATGCAAAGCTAATAAAAACGACAACAAAACTATAGCCGTTTGTGATTAATGCTATACAACAGCTTGCACAAAGCACTATATAAGAGTGTGTGAGAAATTCTACGTAAGTAGCGCGATGTAGCGATGACAACGATAACGTGAATTTCACTGACACTTTGCTTCCATCCACCTCACCAGATCCACCGGCAAAGCGCTTTAGACAACGCAGTACAACATAATTTTTTTAAAATCAATCTCTCCACGTACATCTTCACTTGCTGTATTTGTTTTCTTTCTTAAAAAAATCGTCTTATTAAATACGCTTTCCATTCATTTCATATGAAAAGTACTGTGGTGCACTTTTAAGTACACGGGTCTAAGGTTAAGGCCAGTTTTGCCTGTTCCCACGTGTCGGCAACTTTCAGTCGTACTGTCTGTTGCTGTCCGTTACAAGTCTTCCGTCTACCCTGCGGGCTGCGACAACGATGTTCTTGGTGGACCTCCTGTCGCACCTTAGGGTTCCTGATTCGTCGTGAATATACCTACCGTCCTTAAGGCTTAACCGATCGCACCCCCTCGTTGTCCTCCGCGGAGAAAACCGGTGTAAAACCTATGTGGATTGTTTTCCGAGGTCTGGGGTTGGTGGACCACTGGTTGATGGGACCACGGCTGCCGTCCACCTCGGCCAGAGCTCGGTATTCCCGCTCAAAGAAAAAGAGGGACCGAAAGAGCTTTATACCGGTAAGGGAATCAACCTTGTTGTGGTCAAATTTACCGCAACAAAGAAAATAATGCTGTTAGATGCATGCATTATTAATGTAGGTTACAAACATAATACCACTCTTAGGCCGACAGAAATGCCGGTTCGGTTGTGTTGGGCTAGTCATGGCTACCACAATAATTTGCAGCTAAATAAGAAGTGTACAGAGTGCTCTAATAAACAGATGCTTTTGCAGTAAGTACATGCACTTTACATTTATGTTTTAAATGCCGTCGCAACAGAATTTTATTAAAAAAAATATTCGGGTTTGCGACAACCTACTTCCCTCTATATCTTATTATAAGTAGAACTGGATTTTTAACCGATTTTTCTACTTTCTCTTTAAAACTTGCCTTCCTATTTGTTTTTTTCTGGATTCTTCTCCTCTTCAGTAAAATCTCATCCTTTCTTCTACTTTTTATGTTTCTAGAAACCAATAAAAGTTGACGGTTATAAAAACATTGGCTGGCACCGAAGTCAGCCGCATCCCAAACCATTCAGTTCTTCCTTCCAAAACAACAATTCAAGTCAAATTTTATCGCTTTGTAAAAGTCCCATTATGTTTCTTGTCAAAACACGGTCAACGTTTGCTCGTTAAATATCCTTCCTTTACCATGTTCTCTATATGTAACTCAACTATAAAAAAAAGGACAAACTTTTTGATTGATTTGATTAGATGGCGACCCCAACATCTAACCAAACATGAGAAACAACATTTTTAATCAGTGAAGACCGCTTCGTGGTACTTCCATAAATTATAATTAAGAATGGTGATGACAAGGATAACGATAACGACAGCAACGACAGCAACTACACAAGACTCCAAACCGAATAATATGTCACATAGGTAAATTGTGAAATCCGCCTCCTTAAATTCCAAAATAATGTGGAACCTTTTGGCTAATCAACTTCGTTACGAGAGGAGGATTTCATTTTACAACCTTTCGACACGCCTTTCACCAACAGCATGGCTTGCCACGAGTGTTCTAAAACCACACATTCTTGCTCATCTTCTGCTTTAATACGTTCAACTCATTTAATTCCATTAAAAGAAGCACTTATCACCATCATCATCAAGTTGGTTCCCTATTCTTCTCCTACTTCAAGTCCTCCTACTTTCTGTTCAAAGGATATTTGTTTTTCTTCGCTAAAACAGCAACACACACGCATAAGAATTTTGCTCGCTCATAATTCTATTCGTAACACCACCCCTCTAGTCGACACCATCACCGCCTGCTGTTATTAAAACGACATAAGTAAATCAGCAGGAAGTACCTTCGCCATAAAACCAAACAAAAAAAAAAAAAAAAAACAAAAAAAAAATAAATAATAAAAAAATTATAAATCAACAAATAAACAGATTTTAGCACGTCAGAAACGCAGAAGAGAACAGATCCAAAGTGGGTCCCTGCTCTACAGTGGAGGGTCCTCAATGTGGAGTTGTTAAATTGGATTTACACATAAAAAAAAGCAGAAGCAAGAAAAATAAAAAATATTAACTGATTGTGTTTCAAACAGTTCTTTGACGGTTTTTTGGTCGACTTACGATTTACCAAGGCATAAACCATAAAACTGAATGGGCAGTGGTAAATAAAACGGATAACACGAGTATTGTTTGTTAATTATGTGTCGTTGTAATTTGTTACTTGAACACTCACAGCCACAAAATTAAATTGCTGTAGACCTATCCAATGTCCAACCATTCAACTGTTGAAATGAAGTCTTTTAAGTCGCTTGAAAGTCAAAGGATAGAATTGTGTATTTGCGCATCTATTACACGACAATCGTGACCCATCCTAAGCGTAAAAGGAGATCAGGAGTCGGCCAAAAGCAGTTTCTGAGATTGATCTTACTTCCTAAGCAGCCAAAAACAGTCTGCATCAGGTTCTAAACCAAATGACAAAACAAATCATTTTGAAACACAACCAAAATGTGGTGGAGGGTGGACCAATGGGTCCGGGATTGTTTTTGTTTCTACCCCCTTTGAGCTGAATACAATTCGTCTACGGTTCCCAAAATAGTCGTTTGTTTGAGCGTTAATTTCATCGTTGGATCTAAGTCTCATTTTGCGGAGCCATTTCTTTAGGTTTGAAAACGAGCAGATAGTCGCTGGGAAGCAATTTGTAGCCCATTTCATAAAATCCCGCCATGTGGACTAAGCACGTGTGCACCGGTGTATTATGTTGAGGGCTTTCCTCTTGGACAAATGCTTTCGGTGCTCATTTAAATGGTCAATGAACCAGCCCAATAAGTTCGTGTTTTTCCCTTGCGAGGGCAATCGATGTGGATTATGTCGCGTGGATCCCCAAAAATCGACTTTCTTCGGTGCCTATTCGTCCAGAGAAACCTACTATTTCGACTGTTGCCTGGTGTTCGCTATGCTGTGGCGGATTCAAGCTTCGTCCATGGTTATGAAGTGGTTCAAAAACTTGAACACTGCCAAATACTCCTTCGAAGTTGTCACACATAAAATTTTACTATTTTCGCCAACATTCACATGGTTGCCTGTTTCAAAGGGTGTCACACAGAAACTATAACAATCTAAAGCAGCCTATTGACAGATGGTAGTTGATGGTCGCATTGTTGCTTTTCAAGTTACAAAGCGCGAAATTGACAAAGTCACTTGGACACATACTATGCTTGTACATTACTCTATTACCGTAGTAGAAGTTGCCCTAAGGCCAATAATTCGAGTAGCGCCGTGGTTCTTGCTTATGAGTTTCAGGAAACAATTTCTGATTTTCGATGTAGACGATGAAGTATTGCAGTATTACATATCTGGTGGAGTTCCACAAGGAACCTATTCTATGGAACATTACGTATGTTCTGGGGCTTAAAACCCCGAATGAGGCAGGAATATAGCCTTTGTCGACGATATTGCAGTGCAGTACAATAGAACAATGGCAGAAGATAAAGACAGACAAACACCATCTATCCATCTAGCTAACATCCAAGTTTCTTGGTCAGTTATGACTACGCTCCAGTTTTCGGCCCTTATACTGGTTCCCATAAGGAAAAATTGAGCGTTTAGTCGGATAAATTCGATTCGGCTAATTCACTATAGTGAGACAGCTAGGGCAGAGGTGAACAGAATATTGCGGCTGTACGTGAGCCAATAAGTCCAGATGGCAATCAATCGATTCCGCGTCGTTCTCAAAAGCTGGGCATACTCTCAGACGTCCCTGTGGTGTACGAGTATTTTGCGATCTTATACGCAAAATAAGATCGTATTGACCTAAGAGCTAAAGTCAAATGGCCATCGTGTTCGTCGAATGAAAGCAGAATTATCCAGAATAATGGTAATCATTGGAGGACCCAGCCACTCAAGGAAGCTGGTGGTGACAAGCTGTATGCCGCACCAATATTGGTCAAAGTGGTGACAATTCGATTAGGTCTAACGTAAGAGAGAATTACAGATGGTGTCGGATGATGCGGAAATGCTATCATGGCAAAAATCCAAGAACACTAAGCTTCAACCAAAGATATCAAACTAGAAGAAAGATAGCTGTGAATAAGGGTAAGGTATGGAAAACAGTCTGCGAAGGAAAGATGGACAAATTTCTAAAAATGAATGGAGCAAAACCACGAAGAAGAAGTTTTCTACCTCATCCAACTCCTAATCTGACATGGCGGCTACCCAAGGGTTTCTGAATCTGATAAGACTCGACAAATCTTCTACTCGTTTAATTTGCGGAGAGGTCAGAGGCCAGATAGCACATATTCTTTTAGTGCCAACGTTTCAATATAACATAGTGTGCAGGAAACTAGAGGACATTAGAGAAGCACAACATGGGATGCGGTGAAACAGGTTCCAGCAATAAGCATGAAGGAACTTCGGCGGGTTGGAGAAATCAAGCAAAGCACTGTTGAGACCAAGCTCAGATACCGCCTTTTATTGAATATGGATGTCAAACGCTGAATCCATTGCCGAACCAACAAACGGCGATGAAAGAGCACAAACTGGTAACCAGCTTCGCGTGGTTATACGGGGAAAAAGCCACTGAAGTTGGCATCGCGTATTCAGATTTGGCAAACATGGATCCCTGCATACCCGGACTACTAGCATCTTGAAAATATTACACATCCTTTGCAATAAAAAAAAAAAACAAAAAAAAAACACTCGTCATCTCCGAAAACCTTCAAAAAAATTTGAAACAGAAATGTAACTGCAAAGGAAGTATCATAGTTGATTCTGTGCATTATTTATTAACCAAAAATTGCAGGGGTAACAGAGAAGCGCTTACATCCACACGTTGCTAGACTTTTTGTCGAACATAGTACGCTATTTTTCACATACCTCTGACTGCGTGCTGCCGCAGTCTGAGGAAAATATAAGGCCAGCCTAAGGAAAAACAAGAGCGCAAACTGCAGCGCTAAATGAAAATCATGGAGAAAGTTTTGCTCCACCATATAAAGCACAACAGAGTGTCAGAGGAAAGTCATATCCAAGGAACCTACACTATTTGGTGATTTAAAACTAAATGGTAGCTACACGAAATTCAACACTGAAGCTTTGGGAGCCCTGTTAGAAACCTACTTCCCTGAATGTACTCCTACTCGAGCAACAGTCGCAAATATAGACTCATTCTTCCCTAGCCAATATGAAATCCCATGGAATACTGGATGAAAAGAAAATTAGCTGGGTTATAGACTCATTCTCCGCTTACAAATCCCTTGGACTAGACGGAATCATACCAATTATGCTTCAAAAAAAAAAGTAGGCTGTGTTCACATTCCTAGAAGGAATATTTAGCAGCAGCATCAAGTATGTAAACGTGCCAAAATGCTAGAGGAAAGTAAAGGTAGTTCTCATTCGCAAGGCAGATACGTCCAATCATACCTATCCAAATGACCTCATGTCCATAAGTCTAACATCGTACATTGAAAAACTGCTTGACACTCATATCCGAAGCACCCAGAAGACCTAGCCTCAATCCAGTATGCCTATACAAAAGGCAAAGGCACGGAAACGGCCCTACATGAAGTTCTCAGCACGATTGAGAAAAGTCTTCACGGTAAGAGCATGCATTATCGGTCTTTCTTGACATCGAAGGAGCCTTCAACCATGTCAACATTCCCGCTATAAGTAGAAACTTGCAAAACACTGGAGTTCATCCTGCACTAAAGAACCTGATAGTCTGTATGCTCTGCAATTTATGCAACACTATATAACAGGGCCACCCCTCAAAGAGGAGCGATATCACCTCTCACCCTAGTGGTTACATACTTCTGAATATTAAAAAGGAACGAATAAAAGTCACGGCATTCGCGAATGATATGGTTCTAATGGCCACCGGCAAGCTCCTCCCCAGGATCAGTGAAATCCTAAATTTTGCCCTTAGAATCCTGAGAGACTGGGCCAAGCTCTGTTTGCTCTCCACCGGAAAAAACAGAGCTTGTTCTATTCACGCATAAAAGGATTATGCCTCATTTTCCATATATGGGACAACCCTCCGACTATAGAACAGTGCTAAATAAATAAGTATCGTACTATTTAGATAGTAAAGAGAGTTGGAACCTCCTTGTCGAAGGACGTGTAAAAAAAGCAACGATCCGCTTCCACGCTTGCAACTGTATATTTGGGAGAAAATGGGGACCCAACTCCAACACTCCCCTATGGATGTACACGGCTATCGTCAGACCCATCTTAATCTACGGCAGTTTACTATGGTGACAATCCACAAATAAAACTAGCAACCTTAGGTTAATAACAAAGGTACATAGGATTGTGTGTATAGGCTCAATATCAGCGAAAAGCCAAGATTCGATCCTTACAAGTGAACTGGGGTTATGCTCCCATACGGACTACATAATAAAAATTCGCCTGAATTTTCCCAAGCAGAGAGTACTATAACAGGACAGGAACCAAATGGTACAACACTCGATATTCGTTTTCACGGATCGATCAAGGATGGAGACAGGAACCGGCGCCAGGATCTTCTCCGATCAATTGAACTTACGATGCTCACGACGACTGCCGGATTACAAAAGGCTTAACTATGTATTGGCTGTAGCAGAAGCAATCGGACTTGTCGCAATAAAGGCAATATTCCACTGACAGCCAGTCTGCTATTAAGGCCATCGCTGCCGTTGAGATTAAATCAAAGCTGTTGAAGCTTTGACGTAAAGAGCATAAGGCTCTTTGCGTTCGTTATAAGGTTAAGCAACGAACATGCCGACGAGTTAGCTCGTAAAGGGATCCTCGCTAGAAAGAGAACTGACAGATCAAAGTATCAATCCTCAACTCTGCACGCTGAACTATCTACGCTTATTGGATTACTCACAGGCCATAATCTTCTGGGGGCGCACGCACCGGCTGTAGGGACAGACATATGCTCACGGGAGGATACTCTCCACTTTTTGTGCCACTGCCCCAGACTCAGTAATTTGATTTAAAGAACTTTGGGAAGATATTACGAGTACTTCCACTACCTCTCAGAACTATCTACTGCTTCACTTACATCTCTTTTCAGATTCGGGGATGCAACAAGATGGCGTACGGCCACTCAGAGTCGAAGCAGCAACCAACGCGAGACGGAAAGTAATTCCTGTCCCCTTCCAATTCCCCCACCCGGTCATCACAAGGGGTCTACTCAGACCTAAGTGTGATGAGGTATAGAACGGACGCGGCTTTAGGTACCTCAACTACCCGCTAACCTAACCTTATGAACCATTGAAACTAGTCACAGCTTCTTTTCCTATTTCTCGATCTACACTTTTCTTACGTCTTGAACGTCTTGAAGTGATGTAACCGAGCCAATGTATTTTAGTCGCGGTATTGTATTTTAGGGGTTTGGACCAGATCTCACAAAGTTTGCTGTTGTGCGCCATTTACACAGGACCTAGTATTCGTTAAGATATTTCTCCTTGAAAGATTCTAAAACCAGTTTCACTTTTTGCATAGAGAAGAAGTGGAATGTTCAGAGTAAGGATCCTTAAACCAAGTTTTTACACCTTCTTGTTTTTAACTTTCAGACCTGCTCTTTTTATATTTTTCTATTACCATAAACGGTTCGACAATGACACATTGCATTTGAGCGATCTTGTCAATCTTGACGCGCTTTTATGTGCGTCTTCTATAATCGTTTCGTTTGAGCGGACTTTTAGGGGCGGTTGGTAGATCAAATTTTTGCTTTGACACTTATTTGATGATTGCATGGCAATGGCTATCAAAAGGATTCTGCTCAGGCGCTTATTATACATTTAAGCTATTCCAGAAGTATTGAGATGTCCACACGTTAGGCATTAAATTTTGATTCATGCCGCAGCGCTTGTAGGGCGGCCACTGAATTGACATTTGACTTCCTTGAGTTCAACTTGAATTAATGTCAAGCCTTCTACCTATTCCAGTAGGAGCTTAATACTGCTTAGCCGAACCTGCTATTTATTAAAATAGGCCATTGCTTCAATCATTTCAATGCGGGACTTAGGTGTATTCTACGACACGGAATCACATTTTCGCATGGATATTGATTCCATAATAAGGACTCGGTTTGACCTCGTCACACAATGGTCTAAAGAATTTTTTAATTCTGACCCTGACATCACAAAATTTCGCTATAATACTTCTTGAATATGCCTGTTTTCTTTACAACTAAAAATATATCCTATGAATCGAAGAAGATTCGTCTTACACTGATTCACTTAGACTTATCCCTACATCATGCCGTTCTGTGCTGAGCGACTGCAATTTTCGGACTTCATTCCCTGGAAAACGTCGCCAAGTTGCCGATATACACCTTATCCAACACTTCTTAACCGGAAATATCGACTGCTTCTCATAGGAGTGAGGACTAGGTCGATGTCGCTATACAGCTCGCTAAGTTTTCTATCTGCTCCTCAAAAGACCCTCAATGCAAACGGAATGAAGCAACCAATAATATTTGTATTCGTGTTCACTTACGTCCACGGCTCTGCGCCATAGAACAGGATTAGGATGAATAGATTCTTACGAAGTGTCTCATTGAAATTTTTCAACAGGTCCGTATTACACTTCTAATCAGAGGTTATTTCGAGCAAAATTCTTAACTTCCTCGAAGTTATACTTACGAGTGTAGCAGGAATGGCAAAACTAGACAAAGCTCTTTACAGCTCATCTCTGTAGATTCTATCATACTACTATACCTCGATCAAAAAGTTTCGGAATGCATTTAGAAAATTACAGGTACAAGTTGATTCATCTAAATCTATATTGTCCCCTTCAAAGTAATCAACATCGACTGCAACACACTTATGCCAGCGCTTGGTCCAATTCTCGAAACATTTTTTATATTTGATTTTCGGTATGTCCATCAGTGCTTCCTGCGATTTTTCCATTACTTCCTCTCGGCTGCTGAAACGCCGAACCGTAGTGGTTCTTTAATTCGATTGAACAGAAAGAAGTCACAGGGAGCCAAATCAGGTGAATTCGGTGGCTGTTGGATGGTATTTGTTGCATTTTTCGTGAAAAAATTACGAATAATGATGGCACTGTGCGACGCGACGGTGCGTTATCATGGTGCAAAATCCACGAGTTTTCTGCCCACAATTCTGGTGTCTTTCGGCGAATTGCTTCACGCAAACGTCTCATAACGCCTAAATAATACTTTTTGTTTACTGTCTGGCATTCTGGCAAAAATTCATGATGCACTACACCGTTATAATCCATGAAAACCATGAGCATTGCCTTCTTTTTTGACTGAAAACGTCGTGGTTTTTTTGGTCTCGGCTCATTTGGTGAACGCCATTTACTTACCTGATGTCTGGATTGCGTATCGTACTAATAAACCCACGTCTCGTCTCCAGTAATGATCCTTTTGATGAATATGGGAACGGATTCAGCCTCGCAAATCATCTCTTTTGCGACGTCAACACGGTCTCTTTTTTGCATGAAATTGAGGTCTTTTGGCACCAACTTTGCTGCTATACGACGGAAACCCAAATAATTTACCAAAATGTCTTGGACGGATCCATAGGCAATGTTCAAGTCCTCCGCTATCTCTCTGATGGTTAATTTACAGTTATTGACTAACATTTCTTTTACTCGTACCTCATCAATGTTTTCGTGGGTTTTAGATGTCGATGGTCTGCCACTGCGTTCATCATCTTCGATTGACTTACGACCACTTTTGAACCGCTCGTGCCACTGCTAAACCACCGTTTTCTTCAGAGAATCGTTGCCGAAACACTTTTCCAACATTAAATCCGTTTTTTATGCAAAAGTCAAATTGAATACAAGTTCGTTGTTGCAAATTGAATTCCATTTCTAAAATTGTAAAAAATCGCCAACACAAACAGAGATAGATGTACTCTTAGCTACGTAACATTTGCAAATGGCAACCTCTGATGCTGAGATTTAGAGAGAATGTCAACAACGGATTTACCAACTTAACAAAAAAAACAGAACTCAAATCAGAACTATTTGAGCGCCACACGGTGGTGTGGTGCGGGAACTTTTTGAACAAAGCGGTATGCAGCCTAATCCGGACTTAAGCCCCACTGGTAGGCTCCAATCAGGTGACGAATACGTAAAGCAAAATTTTGCACCCAATGTTAAGGACACTGTTGGAAAACTGTTTAGAAAGCCTCCGTTTTGTGGATCAGACAAATGGTGTTGGGGATCAATTGTTCAGATATACTTTTCTCCGAATAAATTTTGGAAATGAATTAATGCATGCTCTTTACCAAGTCCCCTCTTGCTGGCATGTCATCCTACCCGGCAGGTTTGGGTATTGCTATATTTATTTCACTTGGGTAAGGTACACGAAAATCGTGGCTTTGCCACTTAAATTGAAATTCCAGTAGTCTCCACCGATTGACAGTCTCAGCATTGACTTCGACTCGACTATGCCATCAAATTTGCTTGTTCATTTTCACTTTATCCTTTTCGAAAACTTTCGTACGGTGTTCCCCTAGTAGCACTTTCTCTATTTCCTCGATCGCCACTTGGTTTTTGTTTTTCCCAGGAGAAGTTGATGACGATGAGTTGACGGATTCTTGGCATCGATGCTTCTGATCTTAGAGCGTTGACGAGAGGTTGAGGGATATGCGACAGACAAAGGTTCTTTCGGTTAGTTGCGATTACAGCCATTCAACAGAGTATTTCTTCATAGTTGACTCACCTTTACTGAAACTGGGCCACCTTATAAATAGTCCTTCAGCCTCATGACTCAAAGTAGCAATTCTTGGTAGGATTCATAGGTACTCGTTCTACAAAATGACTTGTCTTGCACACCTTTCTATGTCCCTAAGGGTAATCACTACTACCTGACTGGTAAGCCTAAATGCAATTTAGGAATTTGGTCACTTAATTGAATTAAGGATTCTCACACAACACTTCACCATCGAAAAATGGTGACATCATTCCCATGAAATCTAAGTAAAACTTCAAACGACCTACGATAATTTCAAAAACTTTCAGCATGCTTTGATGCTGCTTTTCGTCAGAAGCTCTGCAGTCTACACCTCATTGCAGATACACTCGACAAATCAAGCCAAGTACAGCCACTAAATTAAACCCGCTTCTGTATGATTTACAGAGAAAACCCATTTTCCAATTGCCAGGCAAATTCTCCTTCATTGCTTTTAGTGTTTTTTCTCTTTTATTTATTTTGTTTTTTGTTTTTTGTTTTAATTTTCTCTACTACATTTGGAGTGCTAATTATCTACAAAACCACCTTCATTCCGTCCCTGTTACCACCGCTGAGCTGTGGTCTACGAGTATCTCTGCCTCTCTCACTCCCTGTGACTCTATCTATCTCCACACGATCCGAAATAATATATTCACATGAAATTGCGCCAAGCAACTTAAATCATACATAATTTTAAATTACCTCCTGAAAATATCCGCATATAAGCTACCGCTATACGCAACTAAAAAGTATGGAAGAAAACGAGGCGATAGGGTAGAAACAGAGGGTGAAAAAGGGAAAAGGAAATGGCATGGACGACCATGGAATGGGGCGGTGGCGGTGCCGGGATAAACATTTGAATTGGCAACGAGCACCGCACGAATCTGCTATTTCCTTTTTCCTTTTGGGCCGCAAATCTTTCTCTCACAGTTGAAACCGCACATAAAATCTCTCTGGTTTAAGGAGAGAAAATTGGCAAAGGGAGGAAATGAAGAAAAGTAAAAAATAAACAAAAAAGGAAATTTAAGAAAAAAAAAAAAATAAGCGGAAAGAACGACACAAAGAAATACAAACGTGTTGAGTTTTTTCTTCTCCTTCCTGTACTGTTGCCTCGCTTCTGCTACTGATTCTGATGCTCTTTACTTGTTTGTTTGTGTTTTTTTTTTCCATGCGGCGAAAGAAAGTTTACTGCAGATACGTGGAATGATTTAGGCCAGTGTGGCCAGATGGAGAGATATACAGATTTATTGTGCCTTGCCAATCTTCTAGCCTTGTTTTCTGAAGTAGAGATGGTGACAAAAGATGGTGACGGTAGCACTCTCCCTTATATCCGAGAATCCAAGAGTCGCCATAAAGGTCCTGCAAGTCAAGGACTCGACTCCCCCGTTGTGTAAAAAAACATTCGAGAGAGCCTCGATTATGGATATGGGTATTTTCGGTACTACACGTGGAATGATAGGTCCTTAATAGTTCACATATAGTCGGAGGACGCGCGGAGACCACCCTGGACTACTAAAAAGCAGATATAACCGATATACAAAAAGTTTGGTGAAACGGACCGGATATAAGAAAGACGAAAAATTCCGGCGTACATTACGGTGATTGCTACTGAAAAGACAAGCAACGGCTTTTTGAGTGCGGATTTGTCATTAAAAACTCAGATTCTCTCGTGACAATCCGCATCGAATCTAAATTTCCCAATATCAGCTTAATAAGGGCGCATTCCTCCACAGTTGCGAAAAACAAGACGGCGGCACCCACGACTGTTTTTATGAGCTCCTCAACAAAACATATGCACAGTGTCCTAAGTATGAGTCTAAAATCGTCTTAGGTAAGGCAAAACTAAGGTACTCCACTTAACATAGAGGGTCTGGGACTCAAGCAACAAGCCTTTCCAGCTAGCACACTCTTTCGCCAGTTAGTTGATGCCGTTGTCCTCTGCTGCGCCGTCTCTCGGACTTAGACTCGAAAACTTTTTTGGCCCTGAACATGGCTCATTCTTTTCAGACGTTGGATTCTTAGACACCTGACTAGACTGACGTCGCTGTCTAATCCGTAAAATTCGTGGTTGAACTTCCTCCTCCCTTCCCTATTAAAAAATGGGACCAAAAATCGCTTTCAGTATCTTTCTCTCGAAAGCGTGAAGTGCTTCTTCATCCGCTTATAACAAGGTCCAAGCCTCTGCGCAATACAACAAGAATGATGATGGTCGTGTAGACGAATATAACCAGTTCATGGCCAGTATGGCCTACATGACAGCACCTCGGAAAACGGATTCAGGCTTATCGCTTCGAAGCAAAATGTCATCATACTCGTAGCTAGAGGTGTAAGGAAGGTAGACCTCAAACCTAACCTCGTCTCGAAACCCAGCGACAGTGCACCCAACATACTGTCAGAGCTTATGCTTCTTATATGGTAGATTTCGTCTGACCACCGTTGCGAAACCCGTGGTTTGACGATGAATATCCGCTGGCACGTACAGATATCTCGTGTGTTTTAAGTGAACTCCTGACAATATAAGCCTTAATTCATGGTAGGAAAGACGCGCCTTGCGATCGCTCTCCGTCAATCACTGGAACACCCTTCTTGCGATTTTAGATATAAACCGCAGTCATCGTGACGCTCCAACTAGTGGGCGTACCTCTTCAAGTCAGACCTGGACTGAAGTCCGGAAGGGTCCTGACTCTCACGGTAGAGCGATTTAAGTCTTGGTATTGATCGGTGGTCCTGCCGTCCTAATGATGACAGGCAGCTTGTAATTGGTCGAATTGTAGTTCTGAAAACCGTTACGATAAGACCAGTTTAGAACACAATTTCATTAATGGATGAAGCCTTGATAATTGAGTGAGGGCTCACTGGCGCGTACGGGGAAACAGAAAGCATATAGAGTGGCACTGCAAACGAAGGATGCTGCGGTTCGAGGGCTCCCCGAATATGAAAGAGTGACAAGCGCGATCTTCTCAGAAGGAAAGGCACGAGAAGCACAAGATATCGAGGAAATTAAAAGATGCTAAAGGAAAGAAAACGTTCGGGAGTCTTAGTAGCTGGGCCAATAAAGTACGAATGGAAGTTAGCCAGGAGGAACAAATTAACATAGTGGTAGATTCGCAGTCAGCGCTGAGGATATGGGGGACCATATCTGCTAGACAGTTAAACAACCATGGCGAGCAACATTCCATTGTCATGCAGAACGAATTGTTCGACCTGGATGCTGATCGGCAAAAAGCCCATTCACATGACCTCGATGTAGTAACGAAACTAGTACCCAATAGGGATGCTGGTTGTGATGGCGTAGCTCCCGAGAAGACAGGCGATGACTTTGTGAAAGGTATGCACCAGATCCTGCCAGCCGAAAAGCACCTTTCCCGATCCTGAAGAAGATTCTGAAATAGTTTTTTGTACGGTGAACACGTGTATTGAAAACTGATACGCGTCGAAAAAGCTAGAAATTCTGCCAAAACTGGCAAAACATCAGCAAGCTCCCTCTAAACACATACATGGGTGGTGGCGATTTGCGCTACTCCAGGAGACAGGTGCAAAAGCGTTATGCCTAGTGGCGTCTTAAATTTATCATCACAAAAATCAAGAATGGTCGTATCCGCGGACCTAAAAATGAAGGAGAGCATATTGTGCACTTGAAGAAACCTAAGGCTTTCAGCAAGCATACCCTTAACACCCGCAATAACTGAAGTCCGTGTTTGCTGATTCCTTTGGCTGATCGTCCATCAAGACAAACGTGTCATTGGGATTCTTGTCAGTAGCAACTCCAGTCCCTGTGTGGTGACAATTCTACTTTATCGTCTTTTAAACTTGCACCGATTTAGATTGCATTAGCTTTTCAATGCCACTATTGATTCTTAATTAGAAAGTAGGAGATATCTTTACTCCGAAGAAGAAGAGATACTTTCCAAACCTTTTTTTTTCTTTGTATAATCG